>CM076076.1:5475471-5675471 GCA_038088235.1 Zacco platypus | reverse complement strand
TCATGTCGTTCTTCACCCGTAAGATCTTCGTTCATCTTCAGAACACAAAATGAAGATATTTTTGATGAAATCCAATGGTTCAGTGAGTCTCTATTGACAGATAATGAACACTTTCAATGTATTTAAAACAGGTCATGTGACTACAGTCGTTCAACCTTAATATTATAAAGTGATTTACTCACATGACCTGTTTTAAATATGTTTTAGTGTCTTTCTGTTCATCTGAAAGTTAATGATCTTGCCGTCAATAGAGACTCACTGAACCATCGGATTTCATCAAAAATATCTTCATTTGTGTTCTGAAGATGAACGAAGATCTTACGGGTGTAGAACCACATGAGGGAGAGGAATTAATGACTGAAATATCATTTTTGCGTGAACTAACTCTTTAAAGCTATAAATGATTTGCAGTGCAATATTTGACTGGACAGGGTAAGTACGTTATTTTCGTCAGTTCGACTTTCGTCAGCTTGTTGATCTATTATTCTGCCTGCTTTAAATCAGACAGAGATAATGTAGTGTGAGATGACATTTATTTCAGTGCATTAATTATTGGAGTGAATTATTCACTGCTTTTCTTACTTTGTGTTTTGGTTTTGTTTCCAGTCCAAATACCTAAAAATTCTTAAATCCAGATGCTTTTTCTAGATAAGTACAATGACATTAGATATTTTTTCTTGTTTTCTGGAGAACGAAAAAATCAAAATGAAGCGAGTTTTTGCTTAAAACAAGCAAAATTGTCTGCCAATGGGTTAAGAAGTGTCCCAAACAGAATTATTTTTCCTACCCCATCTCTTAAATCCTTATGAAAAATCTTAAGAATTTGGACTGTAAACGAAATATTTTTTTCCATTATTTTGCAGTGTTGGGAGAGAGATGGGACATGCATGTGTGAATTACCTGCATCTGTTCAGCATCTCTCTATTAACAATGAAGCTGTGAGTTTAATTACTTCAAAAGCAGCGAAGTTGCTCCTCGTTACTGAGAAATATAATGCTGAGATTCAGTAGCGAAGCTGTTTTATCAATAGAAGTCGCAGGGCAGCGTTGATAAGTTTCTGTGGTTGTGCTTCAGAGAAAACAGCACAAGTTATGAATGCATCTGTGCTTCGACGAAAACTGTGCGTTCATGTAGAACGATGATTAAAAAGACTTGGAACTACCTGTGCATTAAACGGTTACACCTTACAGCCAATCAGAATTGAGGATTCAAACAGGCCATGGTATAACTTATTTAACTGATTGACATAAGTTCACAAAGACCCGGTTTCCACCTGGTATTAAGATGCGTTTTGGTCGATCGGATCACAAGTCGAGGGACGAGGGAGACATTCCCGTTTACAGCTGATTTTTTTTTTTTTTTTAATCCGTCTCTTCTGTCCTGATTTCTTCAAGGGCAGGGTCTATGGGCAGGAAAATGTATGGGCTTCTTCAGAAGTTTTGATTTAATAGGTGAAATAACCGCACACAATTCAAATATGAATGTGACCTGAGACCACAGGAAAACATACTGAGAGCATCAGCTTTCGTTTCTGCTCTGACAGCTGCGAGACGCCGCATGTTACAAAACAGAAATGTTTAGAGAACATTGTGCTTGGTACATTTTTCGTCTTCAAACCAAACTTACAGCTTCAGCCAGTAAAGTTTAAATCCCGTCTGACTAGCACACTTCCCATAATGTTTGTGTCAGAACACTTTCGACCTACACTATGAACACAATCCAGTTGAATGCATTCAAAAGTGAAGAAGCTCGACATATTTTACACTCTGTTTACACCTGTACTGTGCGAAGTCCACTTGTGATCCGATCAACCAAAATGCATCTTAATATACTAGGTGTAAACGGGGCCAAAAAGCTTAAGAATAAAGTCAGATCACATTTATTTATATGCCAATTTACGCAAAGATTATTTCAAAGCAGCTTCACACTAATAAACAGGAAACTAACGGTCAATGATTCATCAAAACCGATCAAAATTCAATGAATATGAGACAAATTGATATCTGTAGGCCGCTTCAAATGGATATTAAGGTTATCTTCATCACACGTCTCCGCTACCTTTCTCATGACCAAAAGGCCACATAAATGTTTCATTCCCACATTTTGTGACCTTTCAGCACAAACTGTTAAATCTCTCACATGACGTGTTCGGAAGTGAGCCGACCATCAAACCTTTGTTCATGATACCTGAGATTACAAGAAACGGCTTTGAACCTCTTCTTCCTGCATGCACTCTGGTTTCTTTTGAACGATCCTCTCGGCCTTTTATGGTCACTTAGAGAGGAATGGAGTGAGCGGGCCGTTCCAGCGCAGGCATTCCAGCAGTTGTGATTCTTGGCACGTAAAGCCACAGGCTTCCATCAAGAACCTGGCACGGGTCGACTGCAGCACACAGCTGGGCACACAGGTCCACCAAAGGCTCCGAAAACATGCTGGCACGGGCCTGCGAGTGATTTGGCCTGTCCCGAGTGACTCGCGAGAACAGCAAGGTTATATTTCCCACTTTTACAATTTAGGACGAACATCGTTTCATGTGCAGTGTTTGCAAAGTTCATGTAACACTCTGGCCCCAATAATAATTTATGCAGGTATGGGAATGAAAACGCCTCTAGCTGTGCGAGCGTGATTTCACACGTTATTGCATTCAGAAATGTGTCGACGCAATTCACAACGCAACTCAAGAATGAGTTACATTCTCAGCATCACCTAAGGGAAGCTATAATCTTCTACGCTTGTGGTGGAATAAAGACTAGCTGAGCAGATTAAAGATGGTTAAACTGCTTCTAATTTTTATATCTACTTGAATAATAACACATTAATGCCACAGTATGGCAAGAACACATTAGTATTAACGTTAGTTTGCATCGCTTTACTGCCAATGATAAATTCTCTCCTGTGGCCTCATGAGTAAAGTCCAAAGTTCTCTCAGTGGCCATCTTTGAAACGGCTCCTATCTTTTTGAATGGGGAAACATCACATTCTACGAAACTTCACTAAACTTTCGATTAAATTTCGTTTTTAAAAACAACACTCTCAAAGTGTGTTTCTTACGTTCAAATGGCATTTAAAAAAGCTTGTTTTTCAAAGGCAGAGGATCTTTTCGGGATAGCACAATTTCTGTATGATTTAGAAATGGGTATGATTTTACTCAAATTCAGCATTGACAAAATTATAACTGCAAATCCACGTTTCCCTGCATGGAGTTCAGTTGTTTCTGTGAATTGCAGAGATCCATTTGCTTCTCTTTTCTTTAGCTTTTGGCAGACTGTAAAAATATACCTCAGATTTTGTATCAAAACTATTTATATAATCAATCACTTAGCTCTTTCTCCTTTTGAATGTGTTTTGTGTGACTTTTAAAGCTGAACTCCTCGAGGGCCGAGGGTCAGCTGCAGTGACGTATTACTTTACTAATCAACGATTGGCTCTTTCACATGAAAGGTGGGGCTTATTCGCACTTTCTCCAATTCATAATAGAAGTGCACCGTCTTCCTAAGTCAGTCCCTCCAGAAAAACGCGATTATGCGATCGCTTGATTTCATGCATAATCAGCCAAAGTCCGCATATTTATGCGGAGGTCGCGTTTTTTCAAATACGCTGCACTTTAGCCGCATAAATTGCCGATTTCAGCAAGCAAAATATGCGGGGCTAGCTTGATTTCATAATCCTTGTATTTTCGTTACAAAAAAAGTCACATATATCATAGCAGAAAGTTGAAAAATGTTGTGTTTACTTCACACAAGTAAAGCGCCATTATTTTCCCCCTATTGCCAACGCTGTATATTAGTAGTGTGTGAAATAATTCACGATGCAGTAAGAGATTGGAAGCACTTAATTTAACAGAAGATGCCTGTTTTGTAGAGCTACCTCTGTAAAACAAGAAGCTCACATTTTATTTTTTTATATTTTATTTATTCATTTTCACTGAAGTTGAATAATGTAAAGCAACAGAACTTGTTTGACTCAATGTTTTGTAAGTTTGATTCGTGTGTGAATGAAGGTCTGAAATAAAACAGAATGAAAACTTCAATATTCAGTGATTTAGTATCTTGAAGTATCAGAAATGACTCTTGACATGAAGGCAGAGTCTAGAGAGAACAGGGTGTTGGTGAATCACTTTTCTCCTCTTTTACATCAAACCACAGTTTTTGCAAGTTCCCTCAATTTCATTGCATAAAATTGCAAAAATATCCCGCATATTCCATTGCATTTTTTAAGAAAACGTGCCGCATAATCAAGGATTTGTGCCCGCAACGATCACAAAAAAATCTGCGTTCTTCTGGAGGGACTGCTAAGTTTTTGACACTTCAGAATCTCGTCGGAAGTAGTAAGTCATCCAGGTACTTTTTGCCTACCGTTTTGGCTGTTTTTCGCATTCTATATAAGTGTTTGATTTTGTACGCAGTGCCAAAACAACAACAAAAATGTTTGATTCTATGGGTGTAATGTGTATTTCTGGCTTTTTTGGTCTGTTAAGTGATCAAACATGTCTGTAATGTTATATCAAAGTCAATACAGTAGCAGGAGCTTTACTGACAGGAATGCTGAGATACAGGTGAGTCAACAGATAAACTTAACTGGTGTTTACTAACAATGGATACCATTAAGAAGACTGGCGGTAAACAAATAGGGAAAACTGACATCAGAAGAAGTCTACGGTGGGAAAAAGTGCAGTCTGTTGTGTCCATAGGGAGACTGATTGTGTGGCGGTGGTGGGTATATATGCAGTCCTTGATTGTGCGTGTGATTGGTTACAGGTGCAAGTGATTAAACGTCTAGGGAGAGTGAGCAGAGCCTGGTGGAGGCATGATGAATATACGTATACATTAATTTATCACACCACTAAATTAACTAATCTCACTGCAACCGCTTACAGGTCATGCCATTCATCAGTCAGGAGTTATTTGTTTTCCACATGGTAATCATTTTACTGCATCTCCAGAGTTCTTTATCCACACTGGGATTCTGGAGTTTTGCAAAACAGAAACTCTTGGAATCAATCCATAGCAGTTTTGAGTAGCATGTGAGCTAATAAGCCACAAAGCTCATGGTTGCTTCTGTCTGCCACCGTAAGGCTAATGTTGAGCACTGCAAACCTGTCCAAAAAACTCATTTGTGCGTTTTATACCTCTCAGCAGGTTGGTTTCTATGTGGTTACTCTATAATCATACAAAACAGACAGAATACCAGTAGAACACATGCAGAAAGTGTTGTGTGTTTGTCAGGTTCCCTTTCATGGGAACTCGAAACGCTATTGGAACACTGCTGCGTGATTGTGTCGTGAAGCATGTATGAAATCAGGCCAGTGGAGTGATGGAACGTCATTGGCGGGTGACGTCACTGTCCAGGAAACTATAAAGTCTACCCGAGAACATACACATTCAGCTAGCACTCATGTGAAATCGTGTGTCCTATTTATTGTTGTCTGTCTTTTAGTCACACAAGCATTCATTATGACGAGCGAACAACATTTTAGAAAGTGTTCATTCCTGTGTTTGTTTCATTACGGGTGGGGATACACATCAGATGTGTCGTTTGTTTGGGAGTGCAGCACGCTCCAGCAGCTCTTGAGCACTGTGAGCTTCTCCTGGTGAGAATGCTCTGCTCCCACCAAGCCCTCTTTGAGGAGAGTACACCAAAGGCCAGTCTCGAGGGACTGGTACCCTTAGTAACTTTTCTGGCATTATCTAGAGAATATATCTCAGTGGGTCCTGCAGACAATAGAAAAGGGGTATGGCCTTAAATTCAGGTCTCATCCACCCGATTCAGCAGGGTCCTACACACAGTGATGGGCTCTGAGCAGGCTCTGGTGATGGCACAAAAAGTAGAGACTTCTACATAAGGAGGCTATAGAAAGGATTCCTTTTTAAGGAAAGGATGGTTTTATAGCTGGTACTTCAATGTCCTACAAAAGGATAGGGGGTTGCGTCAAATTTTAGATCTGTGCCAACTTAATTGCTCTGTAGCAAAGCTTTGGATAAAAGCGTCTGCTAAATGACTAAATGTGCTCAGGTTCAAGATGTTTACTCTCAGACAGATTGTATCACAGATCATATCCACGGACTGGTTTGTCATGATAGATTCAAAGGATGCGTACTTCCATGTGTCCATCCTCCCACAACACAGGAAGTTGCTGAGGTTCGCTTTCGGGGCGAAGCGTACCAATATCGAGTTCTTCCTTTCAGCCTAGCTTTATCACCTCACACTTTCACGAAATGTGTAGATGCAGCTCTGACACCTTTACGTATACAAGGCGTCCTCTTTCTCAATTATATCGATGACTAGTTGATTTTAGCTCACTTAGAGCAGATGGTGGTTCAACATCACGATATTGCTCTCGCGCACATGAGGAAGTTGGGGTTGAGGTTGAATGCAAAGAAAAGTGTCCTTTCTCCAGTACAGAGAATCACACATTTGGGCGTGCTATGGGATTCGATAGCGATGCAGGCGTGTCTGTCGCCTGCTGTATAACATCCATTCTCTCAACTGCTAACAGTATAAAGGTTGGCCAAACAGTTTCAGAGAATATTAGGTCTTATGGCGGCAGCATCCAACATGATGCGGTGTTTCAAGCTTTGAAACACTTCCTCCCAAACTTCAGAGACCATCATGGATTTGTTTGCTCTGACAACACATCGGTGATCTCATATATAAATCTCCAGGGGTTTTGTGGTCACGCCCATTATACAAACTTGCGCATCAGATTCTCCTGTGGACCCAAGGGAAACTGCGTTCTATCAGGGCAGTTTACATCCCAGGGTCCCTGAATCGGGGAGCAGACATTCGGTCGAGACAGGGGCCAAGGTGGTGACTTCACCCCGAGATTGTGGAGCTCCTATGGGAGAACTTCGGTCGAGCTGAAGTAGATCTTTTCGCATCTCAAGAGATGTCTCATTGTCCACTATGGTTCTCAATGTCAAACCCAATACCCCTTAGGCTGGACACCATGGCACAGGAGTGGCCGAAGCTACGCCTGTTCGCATTTCCCGATTGCTCTGCTCCCAGGAGTTCTGGAGAGAGTCCGTCGGGATAGGGTCTGTCTGTTACTAGTAGCCCCATTCTTGCAGGCCTGAGTATGGTTTTCAGATCTAATATCCCTTTTAGATGGCTCTCCTCTGGATATTTGGATCAGGAGGGACCTTCTCTTTCAGGCGAATGGGTTAATTCTTCACCCCTGCTCAGAGCTGTGGAAACATGAGCCGAGCCCCTTCAGAGGCCAACCCTCAGCAGGTAAGTTCAGGTCTCTCAGCAGGTAAGTTCAGGTCTCTCAGCTGACGTTGTTGAGACCATCCTCCATTCCAGAGCTCCTTCCATGAGGAAACTTTATGCCGTGAAGTGGAGATTATTCATGTCATGGTGTGGAAATCACCAGTAGGACCCAGTTAACTGCCCGGTGGGTACAGTGCTGGACTTCCTCCAGGAAAGACTTTCCCTCAGGGTTATCCCCCACCACAATAAAGGTGTACATGGTGGCCTTAGTTGCTTACCGTGCCTTTGGTTTGTGAGTCTTTGGGGAGACACCCTCTTAGTACTTGTTTTTTTCATGGCACTTTGAGACTTAGACCTGCCGTTCGCACGAGGGTGCCGGCCTGGGATTAGGCCGTTGTCTTGCAAGGCCTTTCTGTTGCTCCCTATGAGCCTATTGAAGAGGTTTCTGAGAAGTTTCTCACTTCAAAGACTTTCTTTGTGCTTGCTTTTTCGTCTCTTAAAAGGATTGGAGACATTCAAGCCCTCACGGTATCTATATAATTTACGCTTGGTATGGTATATGTCTTTCTTTACCTGAAGTCAGGTTATGTTTCAAAGATTCCTACTAATACTGTAAAACCTATTGTAATGCAGGCCTTCTGTTCTCCTCCCTTCTGGATGTCAGACCAGGAGAAACTGAATCTGCTCTGCCCTGTGAGGATTTTAGATGTGTATGTCCACAGAGCTGGCCTTTGGAGAAAATTAGAACAACTGTTGATTTGTTTCGGGCACCTATGAAAGGTTTTTCTGCATCTTGGCTGAGGGTGAGCAAGTGGGTAAGGCCATTTCACTTGCTTATCATACGGCTGGTCAGCCTTCAGCTTTGGCTGTACGAGCCAACTCAACTACGAGTATGGCCGCTTCTAAAGCGTTACTGTCAGGAGGTTTGTGATGCAGTAGGCTGGTCTTCACTGCATGCATTTGTGAGGTTCTATGAGCTTGGCTGCAGCTCCACTCCAGGCACGCAGGTGTTATCGGTTCAGTATATGCAATGATTTCACACGGACGGTCCCTTGCTTGACTGGCGATGTGGGTATTAGTGTTCCCACAGCGTTTTGACACAGCTCGAGTTCCCATGAAAGGGAGCATCTTGGTTACACATGTAGCCTTAGTTCCCTGAATAGGGAACAAGAGACTGAGTTGCCCTGCCATACTCTTGACGTTCCCATGAGTGACTTGCTTCAGGTATATCAGAAACTGAATGTGTACGTTCCCGGGTAGCCTCTATAGTTTCCTGGTCAGTGATGTCACCCGCCTATGACGTTCCGTCACTCCATTGGACTGATTTCATACGTGCTTCACAACACAATCACACAGAGGCGTTCCCAGAGCATTTTGATGCAGAAAATCATTCCCTATTCAGGGAACCATGGTCGCATATATAACTGAGATTTTTTTTTTTGTGCCTTTGCAAACTGGGAATACTGGTTAGGAGAAAAGAGGTCATATTTTTGACTTGTTCTTACTCCCTAGGTACCCAATAAATGCATGCCAATGACTTTTGAGCAAAAACTTAGTGTCTTTAGTGTGTTAATTTCAAAGCCTGATAGGAACCAATCGGTTTTAGCTAAAAGAGCTAAAACCACTATTCTCGGGAAGTCTCTGCTGAAAACTTCAGCATAAAGCAGCATGAATTCCATGTTTGTCCAGGCTGGTTTATGCAGGTTAGTGCTGGTTTAGCTGGAGGACCAGTATACTCATGCTGTTCTCATGCTGTTGCTGGTCCATCAGCACTAATGAACATGAACACTAATTAAACAACCCAACATATGACATTACTGGACAAAACATTTCTGCTCACCCACTTCTACTTTGGAGCTTTGGATGAATCAATTACTTTATTAAACCCCTTTGGACAAAATAAATTAGCTGTGGTTTCCAGCTGGACGCCTTTTACTATCGGACCATTCATCTGCGATACTGGTCATCTTTTTTTTTCTTTTTTTTTTATTACACCTTCTAGTGCCATTTAACAGGCTATAGTAAAATCACATATAAACTACATAGTCTGTGCACTGACCCAGTGGTGTGAAAATAAAGATGCTCATGTATCATCAGTGTTTGTTGTCATTTCAAATGTCCATAATCATTACCTTTCTTTTGTGTTAGTTTGGCATGTCTGTCATGCCTTGCTTGCCCTTGTGTATGCTATATAAACCCTAGTGCAGAGATCCTCAAAACTGGCCCTGGTGGGCCAATACCCTGCACAATTTAGCTCAAACCCTGATCAAACTCACTTACCTGTAATTTTCTAGTACCTTGTACGCCGAGCCTTCAATTCCACGCAGTCCGAGAGCTCTCGAGAGCCACTGCCCCACAAAACTTGGTCTTATGGGCCTCCTCCATCTTCACTTCCCTGGGTACCATCAGCTCAATAAGTACCACCTGCTTGCACTTTTTGACCAGACAGTCATATCGGTTCTGAGGCTAGTATGGGTTATAAATACTGAGAGACCACACAAGGGGGAATGTCAATTATATTTTGCAAACATGGGGCAAATTTAATGTATATTATAAAATTAAAAGTTCTCCTTCACAGTCACTTGTCATTTACATTTTTCAGTCTGGGGGAGAGATGATCATGGCATAATTACCAGTGCACATCATCTCAACGCTTTACCTCTGTCTTTGCTGAGATTTGTGAACATATATGTCAGAAAATTGGCCAGTGCTGTGTCATGTGTCCTTTTGATAATACCAGATGGTATGCCTAATTTTACAGAAGCCGTCCCTGGAGTGCCAAGCGTGACATTGGGTCTCTATCAGGAACCAGATCTAAAGATGAGTTCATCATGTGCAGGAGAGCTTGTATTTTTGATTTGACAAGAATGCTCGCCACCCCTGGAATTCAGCAGGATCCTTTAGAGGGATTTACTTTAATCCTGAGATATAAATCACATCAAAGAGGGATTCTTGGCCAAAAGATTCTTTTATGCTTCAGAATATGGAAATGTTAAGACCAACAGGAGAGCTTTAGCCACATCACTAGCATTCATAAGAAACTTACACAAAGAAATAGATCGTCTTGAAAATTCTATTGTTTGTTCACCCGTCTTTTGTTCATACAGAACAAAATGTTAATACTTTTCTTGTCCATAAAGCAAAAATTAAACGGGCAGTGGAGCTGGAAAAAATGACAGAAAACAAACATAAAAGCCTCAATCATCCAATTCTTCTGAGGTCAAATGATACCTTTGTGTGAAGAACAAATGAAACTCGTTCACCATCGCTCTCAAATTTCATATGCACTTTCAAACCCAGGAACAGGTTTACTGTCTATGATGTCAAACTCTTGGGGCAAATCATGAGGGGTTAAGAGCAAATTAAAACTATAAATGGCTTAAATTTTATTCTGTTCCTCACAAATTTATTGTTTGGCGTCAGAAGATTTTTGTTTCATTTGATTTTTAATGAATAGAGAAGAGTTGCGTGGACATTCTGCCTCTTTTCAAAAAAGAACATCATATTGATTGGAAAGACGTGAGTAAGCAATAAGGTATGAGAGGCTGTGCTGTATCATGAATAAGTCCCGGCTGAAGGGCGTTGTTCACGATACAGCGCTAGCCTCAACTACCTTATTCCTCATATAAAATGGTTATCACACAATATAAATATTAAAGCCAAAAATATGTATCAATGCTACTTTCATGAAGTAAAATCAGTAAATGCCTTCCTTCTGCCGGAAAAAATAGTCCCTGACTGTGAACGGCAACATTTATTAAGACTGTCTGTAGGAGTGTGTCAGTCAGTAGCGAAGAATTTTCCATTGAAAAGAATGAATTGTTGTAAACACAGAACAAGACGCAACAAATGCTTTGACTAGAGCAGTCATAGGCCATAAACTGTTAAAAAGACAAGATATTGCAGACATTTAAACAGATGTTTTATTATGAACCTAGGACTTACCTGAAGGAAAATGCTAAATCTGAATACATGTAATGAACTCGCTCACTCGATACTCTTCTACATAATACAGTAAGCTCCAATGAACAATATCAATTGAGAACAAACAATTTACATTGCTAAGGGTGTTGTGTAGTGATACACAGAACTGTTCACAGAACTTATAAGCTGTGTCTGAAACCGCCCACTCGTTCACTAACCCCTATATAGTGCATGGCAGTTGAGCGCACTATATCAGCAAAGAGTGAACGAAAATGAGTGAGCGAATTCAGACGCTGACGTTAATAGCATGCGCAGACAATTTCGGCATTAACATTTCCTTTACCCGTCTGTAATATGTCCTGTTTAGCTTCATGAATTGTATATTACTGTTTATTTGTCATGTTTATTGAGAATAAAAACACCTGTGTCATGCTATTTAGTAAATTTATATTTAAAAATAACAGAACGAAAACACTACAGTCACATTTGTTTATAAAAATATAATAGTAAATAAATACAATATAAATACAATGTACAACAGTTCACTAACATATGAGAAAAATCCACCAAATGATCATATGATAATAAGTATATATATTATGATATAAACCTGCATCATTTCGCTTCAAAATATCTTTACAAAGATGTTCTAATTAATAAAAAATGACACTTACATTTGTAGAAGTTGCCGCTTCCCGTATTGCCGTCCGCCATATTTCTTTTTCTTTCGCGCTCGATCGTCTTATCGCGTTGGATTTTGGGTAACGACGCTTTAACGAGTGTACATCGAACGTACACTCAAAATCAGAGAGGATTGTGGGTAAAAGTAGTGAACGACACCCGATGTAGTTCACTATATAGTGGATAGGGAGCGGTTTCGGACATAGCTATAGTGAATAAAACACAGCTAATGACCAATCAGAATCAAAGGCAGGAACTTACCGTTTTATAAAAGTGAGTAAATGATGAATATTCAGTTTTGGGTGAACTATCAAGCAGTATGTGAATCATTCAAATTTCGTGTGCAGAACAATTTCACTGCCCAATTCTAACAGTTGTAAATCACAATAACTACAATAAGGTTAGCTTCAGTGGTATGTCTAGGTTATTGAGAGAAAATGAGGCCCCTATGAGGAAAAGCACTGGACAATAACATGCTCAAAGGTGTGAATATCATCTTGATTGATTAAATCTGTTCAAACTTGGATGGGCGTTTCAACAGGCATACTAAATCATGACTCTTTTTCACACTAGCATTTTTCCTCCGAGTATTGGCTTCTCTCTGTATCAGTCATTAGCTCTGGACTCTGGGGGGAGAGGCACCTCATACTGGATTGCATGGATACTTCAGGCCTGAGTTGAGCTCGCTTGGTCAGATTCTCTTGGGAAAGCTGAGCTGGACCGAATCTAATCCCATCTGATACCATTCCTCAAAAGTGAAATATGGAATTCCGAATGTCTGGACTGTGCTTATGCCAGCAGCATGATCTCCACAGACCAAAGTTTCTGAGCACAAAAGCTGCCTGTTTTGCTCTGAACACAAACACGGCCTGAGCACCATGTAAGGGCTCTCTGTTGCTCTAGCAGACATATCGTCATCTTGTTGTGTCAGACGAGGATGATAGAAATGTTTGTAAACCCATACTGTGTTTCTGTCCAGTAACACAACACTAACTTCCACCTGGAAATAATTCCGTCAGGCTGGAATGATTTGTCTTTTTCCTGTTTAATGATATGTGTAATTGTGATGATGCATCTGTCCGCTTGTTACCTGTTTACGTGGGTTGGGATAATGTTATGGGAGGGTTGGATAGCACAAGTCTAATTGTTACAATTATTCATCCATGAATGGAGGGGACAGAAAGAATAATGTCATGTTATGGCCATGCCAGACTTTCAGTTTTTTTTTAAACAGATTTTTGTGGAACATGCAGCAAAGTCGACTGCAACATAAACACCACCTCAAATGATTCTTGTGTTAGAATAATGAAGAAACATGATCTTCTCGGTGCGCTTCAAGGAATGATTATTAATAGAAATGAAATGACGGGACACTGATGTAACTTGGGACATGTTCCCGTTGAGAATGGGCAACAAACTTGGATCTAAAGTATCCAGATAGAAATTTGTTGCCCATTCTAAATAGGAAAGTGCCCAAGTAGCATTGCCTGGCAACATTGCTCAAAAAGTTGCCCCGTGTATCATCAACTTTTTAATGTAAAAGTTATTTTCCCCATGCCGAGCTCACCAACACTACACTGGACTGAGCGGTGTGAGGATGTTCTGGGTGGATGATGAAAGCAGCCGCTCGGATGTTGGTTGGGGTTACTAGGACATCGCTATATATTTGGTCAGGTGATCTGAGTGGTTGTTTAGATGGTTGCCATTAGAATTCTTTGTTGCACCATTAGAAATCAAGATTTCAGAAGTCTGGTAGCTCAGCATTTTGCTACTTTTAGACATTTGGTTTCCAAACACAGTTGAGTAATGAAACAGCAATGATCAAGGCATGTATTAAACTTTAATTCTTAGGTTTTGCAAGTGAAGATTGAGATTGTGATGTCAACAGGTGAGTAAATCCACAGCCATTTAGTATGTATTTGACTTACAGGTCTTAAAGGGGTGGTTGATTATGATTTTACTTTATTAACTTTAGCTAGTGTGTAATGTTGCTGTTTGATCATAAACAACATCTGCAAAGATACGTCGCTCAAAGTTCAATGCAAAGGGAGATATTTCCTTTGATAGAAATCACTTTTTAAGGACTACAACCAGTCGGCTAAAGGGACTGCAATGAGTTTCTTACCGGGTCAGTGACATCACTAACCCTAAAATTTACATAAATCCTCCCCCCGGGAAAATGCAACAATGCTGTCCATATTAGAGAAGAGGAAGAGGTGTTGTAGTAGAGTGTTGTTGATGCCGTCATTTTACACCAGACTGCTTCACAAGCAAGGGTCGAATTAATGCTGGATTTACACACAAGATTATCATGACAGCACATGCTAGTGGGTGAGTTGAATCCAACTCCACAACAACTACATACATTTATCCACTAACCATTCAGAAACGTCCAGTTTCATTCTAAAAGTTGTAACTTCTTCCCGAGTCTCTCCCTCGGTGTCGACTCCGGTTTGAACAATGTAAGGCTGAACATCGTTACTGACAATCCTCATTTTAGCTGCGTCAGATTCTCCAGCTTTGTTGTTGTTGAGCAACCCAAGCGTGAGCTGTTGAAGCTCCTCCCTCTTCTACAGATGCTGGAGCTAGGAAAGAGGAACTTGGGAATCGCAGGAGGTCATTTTCGCAGGTAGGTAATATAGGTAAGTAATCCATAATCTAAATTGTAGACCAGACAATAGTTGTCTAATTTTGTAGGCTGTGTCCTCCAGAGGTTGCATTTGTCTTATTTCAGAAAAGTAACCATTATAAAATTGACCGGTATTCTGAGTGAATCATAAAGTGTTGTCATTTCTTGTAACACTTTATTTTATGCTTCAATTCTCATTTTTATCTAGTTGCTAGATAGCTTGTACATTACTAGTATATTGGCTGTTTTTTAGTACTTATAAAGCACATATTAATGTCTTATTCTGCATGACTATATTCTACATCCCTTAATCCTACGATACCTAAATTTAAATGCTACAAATCCTACCTTACTAACTGTTAATAAGCAATAAATTAGAAGTTAATTGAGGCAAACGTTGTTGTTAATGGTGAATACGTGTTCCCTTCACTGAAGTGTTACCTAATTTTAGTTAACAGTCAGTTTACATAAAGCAGCCTTAATGACGCGTGTGGCTGACAAATGCGACCTCTGGAGGACGTAGCCTTCGAAATGAGATGTAGCTAATGAGTGTGCCAGAGGTGAGGAACAGGAGGGGTGCTGGGAAATGTAGTGTGCTAAAGTGACTGGGCTGGTGATGGGCGTTCATGACAAATGGTGTGGAGGTGACATTAATAATTTACTTTTGAAAGATGAAAACTTTTAGATTTACACTTTAGATAATGTAACACTTAAGGGATTAGATAAAGATTTTGATATTTTGGTGTTCCTTTAATTCTTTTTTTTTTTTGGTTAATACATGTAGTATTATTATTATTATTATTATTATTAATCATGTATGATTTTATATTTTTCTTTTGCCTTTAGTTCCATGGCTTTATGGATTATTTTTTATAGGTCATGTGATCCTTGATTATTCACTTGTTAGTATAAAGGCTTAGTTCAAATTTTTAATTGTCTGATAAAGAGCCTGCATGTGAGTCCAATTTTTTAATTTTTGGAGCCCTGGTGTGCCGATTTTTTTCCATTTTTTTCCTTTTTCAAGCACCCAGCTTGAGCATTTTAGCAAGTGATGTGCATGCTTTATGTTCCCATGCAAACATTCTGTCTAAATATTACATTCGGTGCATCTGAAATTGCATACTGAGGTACTTTGAATTTGAACTTACTTTGCAAAGTTAAAAAAGTGGGCACTATAGTATGAAAATGGGTAGTATGAATGTAATTTAGATGTACTACATTTGCCTTGTTGTCATTATCACGTGACCTACCAATGTAAGTTGTTTTGCTTCACTGCCATTAATAAATCCTCTCCCGTGGCCTAATGGGATAGTAAAGTAGCCATTGTATGCACACTTCAGGTTGTAGTTGCAGGGACAAGTTGAACAGGGAGTGTCCTTTTTTGGCTCCTCTGGTTGGCTCAATTAATACTATTGCTGCTATGCATGAATCTAATTTTGAGACAGAAGAGTGAATTGTTATTATTATAACAATTGGGAGTTATGGAAGACAGACTTTATGGAAAACATTTCTGTCTGGACATAACTTCCTTATGGATAACAGAGCTCCGCCTGGATAGCAGTATCAAGTTGTTATACTTTCTGTAAGCTTCTTTTGTAAGCTGTCCTGATCGTGGATGTTGTTAGGCAACTTCTCGGAGCTCAGTTAGGCAGTATGCAAGGTTGTCAGGCTTTCTGTAAGCCTCCTTGGCTACTGCCTTTTCAATACTGGCATTAGTCTAGTCATTCTTCTGAAGCTTCCACTCCCTAGAGCTCTGCCTAGTCAGCGATTTTGAGTTGTCAAGCTTTGAGAAGCCTCCTTTGTAAGCTGTTCTGAACATAGGACGTTATTAGGACATTAAAAAAATAATATAGCCCTATTTGTCCCCAGAGCTCGGCAGGTAGTAGTGCCGAGTTTGGGCTCTTTGGGAGCCTTCTTGGCCACTGCTTTCGAAAGGAAGCTGGTTGTGAATGCGTTATCTGACTCCAGATAGTTTACCAAGAAGTAGGCTCTCAGGGAGCCTCCTTAGTTATTGCTTATGAGTAGTGCTTTTGATTAGGATGCTGCTAGGCCACCTCTTGCTTTAGAGAGTTGTCATTTTAAGGCCTCCGTACGGAGAGCTCCACCACACAGTGGTGCTCAGTTGTCAGGCTTTGATCCTCCCTGGCCACTGCCTTTAGGAAGCACCATGGGTTTTAAGTAGGCTCCCTTAGAGCCTCATTAGCTCTTGTTCTTAAAGAAATTGCTCCTCAGCACTTTGTCTGGGACAGCATTCAATTGTTAGGTGCAATGTGTGTCTCCTTGATGGGAGCTTGATGGGCCTACAACCTGATTTGCTTGATGCTTAAGCATCATTAGTTGCTTTTTTGATATAGCGTTGCTAGGCTTTCTCTTTTTTATGTATTGTTCAGTTGGGCCTCTGCTGCCCCAGAGCTCCACCCTCTTTAATTTCTGTGTTGTAGGCTCTCTTTGAGCCTCCTTGAAGCTGGCCTGGGTATAGAATGTAGTTAGGCCTCCCCTCATTTGGAGAAGCATCCCCTCACATCGAGGTTTCTGTTCTCTGAGCCAGATAGGTTCCTCCCCTGAGCTCTATTTGTCATTTTGGTGTCAAGCATTGGATGTAGCTAGGCCTCCTTTTCTCTCTCTCAGTCATTATCTTAAGGCCTCCGTCTTGTGAGCTCAGCCTGGGTCTTAGTTGTTAGGCTCTCTGCGAGCCTCCTTGGTCACTGCTCTTAAACCAGAATGTTGTTAGGGCTCCTCTCGCTTTAGAGAGTAGTTCTATTAGAGGCCTCTGCTCCTCAGAGCTCCTCCATTACTGTGGTAGGCTGCTATCCCTGTTCTTTAGAACTTCCTTGACAATCATAGAATGATTGAGTGGGGTCTTTATTGAGGCCTCTGCTCCTCAGAGTTCTGCAAAGATAGCAATTGTGAGTTGTTAGGCTCTCTGTGAGCCTCCTTGCAAGATATCCTGAACATAGGGAGTTGTTAGGTCTCCTTTCAAGATAGAGAGCCATCATACTGAGGCCTCCTCTTCTAGAGCTCGGCTTGTCGGTAAGGTTGTGTGCTAGGTCATTTGGCTCTCTGGGAGCCTCCTTGGTTACTGACCTCAGTCTGGAGTGTTGCTAGGCCTCTCATTATGAGAGTCTTTGTATTGAAGCCTCCACTCTGCGGAGCTTCACGGGCCAGTTTTAGCTCTTTCTGAGCTTTTTTGGTATCACCCTTGGGTTAGAGTATTGCTTAGGCCTCCTAGTGTTGCCTGTTTGAGGCCTCCACTCTTCAGGGCTTCCTGAACAGAAGTCCTGAGTGTTAAGCTCTCTGTGAGCCTCCTTGGACGCTGGCCTGAACATAAACTTCCTCTCTTTAGAATCATCCTGTTGAGGCCTCCGTTCTTGACAAATTCCATTCTAAGGCTAGTGTGCCTTAGGGATGAGGACTCCGGAGTCCTTTGACTTGGCTCAGCCAACAGGACACTAATCCCTTCAGCATGGCAGTGTGGGTATTCCGTTTCCCAATAGCAACCCCTAGGGAACACAGTGTAAGTTCTCTTTTGAAAGGGAACATCTCAGGTTATGCTTGTAACCATGGTTCCAAGAGAATAGGAAACGAGACGCTGCGTCCCTTTGCCATGCTTTCGGTATTCCTGCACAAATCTCCTTCAGACTTATCTTGTAACTTGTCACCCCCTGTATGTGTAAAGATGTAATCAATACATAAATGTTTATTTTAAGTGTCAAGTTACTTTCAAAAGATTAATTACTCTATTTTGACCCCTACTGTTGACATCAGTGTTTATATTTGAACCATTAATTTTTATCGCAGTACTTATTTATACATTTGAATTAATGTATCTCAGAAATAATGATACTGTGTGGTTGAAAAGACTGTTTGTGAATCTGTTTCCAATATATAAATGCTCTCTCTCTGTGTCAGCGGCAGCACCAACGCAGATCTTAATGTTTGCTGTCGTCGCACTTGTCACAGGTTTTATAGACAGAGGAGAATTGCTGTGATTTAGGAATGAGATTGTGATCTTTAAACGATTAATCGTGCAGCTATACTAAGCATGTATTTAGGGCAGAGAGACAGGTTGTCCAGACACTGTTATCTGTCTTTCTTAACTTAATATGTTCAATCACTTAGAACAGTAACACCATACCTCTCGCCTTCAAGCCACAATATTTGAGGACTCAATAGGAGGTGTTTGTTTAACACAAACCCTAAGTATGAGCAATAGTAGTAGTCATTATCACTAGTTATTAGATTAGTAGAGTTAAACTATGAATTACTGTATTATATAACATGTAATGAGAATACGGATTGGTTATGATGCCACATACCTTCAAATTTAACTTCATATTAAAAGCATTGACAATTTTCTTTGATAACATGCTAAAAACAAATATGGGAAATTGAAGGGATAGGGATTCAAATAATTGCAGCACATTTGTCATTCTTATCCACTAAGATCTTCCATGTCATTCTGTAGAAGTCCCAAATTTTGTCAACAAGATTATTAGCAGAAATTCTGTTATTTTGGCCAGCATCAAAAAGAGTCCATGAACCGTTAGAAATGAGGCGAGAGCATTTCACAAGAACCTGAGGGTGATGTGTGAGTCTCATTCCTCTTGCGCTGTAGAAGTGAGGCAACGTTCCAGACTCTACCTCTGACAGCAGCAGCTGTGCAAACATCTGCTCTAATAAGTCTTCTGAAGAGCCCAGGAAAAAGCAGGATGGCCATCCATTAAAGAGCGTGAGCTGAGGGTCATTTTTAAAAAGGCGTCTTTTACCTCCTCAAGCATTTTGGGTGGATCTTCGACACATCCCACACCCCTCAAAAGTCATTTGGCTGTCAGTCTGCATATTCTATTTCCCTTCTGCTTTGCTTGGCTAGGACTGGCTAATGCGGACTGTTATCAGCTCTTAAAGCAACAGTATCAGCAATGTGGGAAAATACTCCAAATTCATGAGCTCAGAGAGACCGTCGCAGGTCTCATCAGATAGAGACTGCCGCAAGACCGAACACATGATGCCTGCAGACGTCAGTTTACTGCTTGGTTGACTGAGTAGGGTCTTTTTTCCCCCAGCATTTTCATCCCTCATGTTAGCTTCAAAACATATCAGCAGAAGCCATCAATTTATATGATGGAGAACAAGGTGTGTTAGAAATACTTTTCCACTCCTTACAATGTCAAGTGCTGGAAAAAATGGCCTAGTTTTGGGGGTTTTGTGATTTTATTAAGATTAATTAAAATGTTACAGTCATTAACGTATCGGCGCGTGAATTATATGTGTGCATTATGCATGACGTTTAACAGATCTGAGCTTGGACAGTTTCACAGAGTTTGTGGAAGTTTTCCATGGATTTCAGTAACAGCTAATGAGAATAAATGGATAAAAGTAAATATGAATATGAATGATCTGTAAACAACATATTAGATGTTTACCCAAATTAAATCCTGTATTTAACTCTGGGTTGTCGAGAAAGCTAAACATGTGCTGACTTTTGTTTTCGAAACACAAATTACATGCTCCCATTCAATCACAAAGACCAGAAAAGATGTTATGATGAAACACAGTAATTATTCATAGGTTTTACTAACAAGTCTGGCACAGAGAAAGCTTTAATGAGGTTTTTTGGAGTTACTGGGGAAGGATGGAAAATACAGACATTCAGACTGCCAAAAAAAAATAAAAATATATATATATATATATATATATATATATATATATATATATATATATATATATATATATATATGTATATATAACGGCAAATATATTTAAGGAAAATATATCACTAATATATCTTGTAAAATATATTTATATCAATAAATATTCAGTTTTTCATCATTCTAGCTGATTTTTTTGTATGTTTAAATATCAAAAATATAATGCAAATACATTAAAATACTTTTCAGCAAAGAATAGAAAATGCCAACATGATTCACAGTCCACCAATTCAACCACATTTAATTTCAAGCATTAAAAAAAAAGAAAAGAAACAAGTTGTTTAAAAGCCTCTATTACATTTCTGATTTCATGTTACAGCCATTCCTGGTCTCCCCTATATTAAAACATTACACTTAACAATAAGGTCACATTTAGTAACATTACATTAAATAACACAAAACACAAAAAATTTGTTATTAATCTTTAATATTAGTTAATAAAAACACAACTGTTCATGTTGTTTGTTCAAGTTAATTATATTAACAAATTATATTATCTGTTAACAAATCTTATTATAAAGTATTAACAAAAATGTATACAGCTATATGTGTTTAAATATAAACAAAATATGTTTACAATTTGGGGGAAAAAAAAAATCTGTCAACCATGTTGTTTACAATATATACAATATGTTTCAAAAATATTTTTCTGTCAGATCACTATCGTCAAAGATTTATTAATGATAACTGTTACAAACCCCTTTTGTCGTCTAGGGTAAGGGTGCAACATTAGAGTACCGAACATGTACTGGAAAATAAAAAGAATCAAATACACATAATTAAATCGCAACGTGTTTGTTTAATTAAGTGAACCAATAATTAAGTCAAAAGATATTTACAAACATTTATTAACCAAACAAGAAAAAAAAGTAATAAATAAATAATTAACGGGAAAAAGAGAAAAGAACGAAACCGTGCCAAATCAAAGAAAGAAACAAAATATAACCAATCTTACTAGGCAAAAGCAAAAACTTCTAATCTAACTCAACAACCAACATTCAACAAAAGAAAAATCTTCAGCGTCAAAAGACGCCCTAAACCATCTACGCTAACTAAAATCAAAAGTACAAAACGTGGCACGATTCACTAACCTAGTGTTCTAGACATAATTGATAACTCCGTGTAGCAAGTGTATATCACGTGATCTCTTACCTGTTCTTTTTCTCTTTCCCCGTTTAATAAAGTTGTTTTATCTACTAGATCTCAGAAAACGGCGAAAACACCAAAGAGAGAAGAAAAACGAGTCTCAATTAACACAAATGTCAAAGAACACAAAATCAACTAACAAGAAATGAAAACAGGGATGGTACAGACAACGAACACGCGAGTCAACGCCAAACAAACAATGTGTGCCTCACGCTTCCTGCACAGGTGCGCTCATTTATTGTCAATTAAAACGCCCTCATTGGTGAAGCCGTGCGATGTCGTCACCATGCGTCACAACGATTTGTAAGATGTCCACTCAGGTGCCTGCATCACCTGCTGAAACGAAAGTAAAAAAAAACAAAGAACAAGAGAGAAAAACAAAAGAAAATAGAAAGAACAAAACAAATAGCAGTACCCAAACATCATGGAACGTAACAATAACAATGAACGTTAGCAATAAAACAATTTAAACGATAGTAATAATCGATAGCAATTTAAGGTTGGCGGTATGGAATTGTTCCGCTCATTCTTGCAGCCATTCCTGGAAAGAGCAGGGAGCAGAGTGATACATTTCACCCAAGAACTTGAACAGTTTAGCAAAATAATTGAGACATCTCACAGAACTGATACAGTAAGTAAAATACACATGAACATCACCTAAAAGAACAATAAACAGTCATGAGGATTTAATAACCACAATAATGACCCGGATTACATGAGCAGAGGTGTGGTACTGAGCCACAGGTACAATCATATATTGGAGGATCAAGCAGCATCTGACTGCTGGAAGGTGTATTTGAAAGACGCGGTCTAATCTGAAAAGTATCCCTATTGGATGGCGCAGATTAGCTGAATGTCAGCGATCTTGACTGATGCGTCTGCAAGAACGCTTGATTTGCTAGAAGGGTCTTGGTATTTGGAAAGCTCTAGTTTTGAATAAACATTCAGGCAAAGCTCCAGTCCCTTATAATAAAGGATCTGCAGTCCATTTTACTTTAATTTCAGTAACAATGGGAAGATTGTAATCATAATCACAATGATTATGACTTGCATTAACGTGGTTTATAACTGGTGGGAACGGTTCAAAAAATGGCTTGAATGGTCAAGCGATGGATTAACCCAATTCAGGGAATAACACTTTGAGCTTTTAAATACCGTATCTCTGGAAACAATTTGTGGCCACTGACAGCCTGTGGACAGATGGAAAGCAAAAAAAAAAATGGGAGTGCTGTGATTTCTGAACAAACATACTTGGCTTTCTTGCATCTACAGTTTGAAGAAAAGAATTCCTCTGCCAAGTCATGGCAGTGTGCTGACTCCAATTAAACTCTTACAACATGAAAGGAACGATGTGATAAAAATCATGTCATTATTAAGCTACTTCAGTTTAGTAAAATGTTGACAGCAGGATATAGAGCTGGTCCTTACCCACGCCCGCCAACCAAATAAAAACCACTGCACAACAACCAATGCAGATGCAGCTGCACTTGTTTATTACAAACAAATGAAATCTACATTAACAGCAATGCAGCTGTTAAACTACTCCCTCTCCTCAACTATTTTCAGTAAACTGAAAATCACGTCAAGTCAAGTTACCTTTACTTATATAATGCTTTTTACAATGAAAATTGTGACAAAGCAGCTTTACAGTAATAATTGGCAAATAATTTTGGCTGCACAGCAGCTCCCAAAGGAAATGGTGTCATTGTCCAGCTATCTATATATTATTGATTCATTCATTTACCAAAGATCAATAGTTATTACTCTAGTTAATTTATGTATATCAGCACTGCAGAAAACAGTGACGTAATCGTCCAGCTCAGCTCAGTTCACATACAACGGCGCCAATGCAGGCATATCAAAAACACTGCTGAATATCAAGTGTCCCCAACTTAAGCAAGCCAAAGGAAACAGCGGCAAGAACCAAAACTCCAACAAATGGAGAAAATAAAAAACCTTGGGAGAAATCAGGCTTAGTCGGGGGGCCAGTTCTCCTCTGGCCAACAGTGAACACTTGTCCGATACTCAGGTTACAGGTCATTAAACCAATTGGAATTGCAACAGTCAAAATATTTAATCCAGTTCCATCTAGTTTAAGATCTTTTTCATCATGCCGGTATGGGACAGTTTGGTGGGGATCTGTGCCACTGGCTGATAAGTTGGTAAGGCCCTCACAAAGGATGAGCTCGTTCACACAGTCTCCGCCGACACCACAGTGCCACGCTGCTGCCGCGCACAGGTTCCCCATCCGACCCGAACACGGCCCGGATCCAGCCAATCACGTTAAATCGTAAACCTCGGGATAAGCAGAGAGACTAAAATTAGCATAGACGCCATTCTTCGATGTAACGAGTACATCTGGTGTTATAGGAAGTGTTCCCGGTTCCGGCTGACCTGATCTATGCAGCCTAACAATCCTTTAACGGATATGAAGACATAAATTGATAATGTGTCATGTGTATGCCAGGTTAAATAGATGCGTTTTTAGTCTAGATTTAAACTGGCAGAGTGTGTCAGCTTCCCAAACAATGCAAGGATGATCGTTCCAGAGTTGGAGTGCCAGATAGGAAAAGGATCTACCGCCTGCGGTTGATTTTGATATTCTAGGTATTAACAACTGGGCAGAATTCTGAGATTGCAACAGACGCGAAGGACTATAATGCATTTTATAATGCAATTTAGTGCTCACTCAGGTACTGGGGAGCTAAGCCATTTAGCGCTTTGTAAGTAATTAGCAAGATTTTAAAATCTATACAATGTTTAATAGGGAGCCAGTGCAGTGTTGACAGAACCTGGCTAATATGGTCATACTTCCTGGTTCTAGTAAGGACTCTAGCAGATGCGTTTTGGACCAACTGTAGTTTGTTTATCAAGCGAGCAGGGCAACCACCCAGTAGAGTGTTACAGTAATCTAGTCTCGAGGTCATGAACGCATGAACTAACTGTTCCGCATTCATCATTGAGAGCATATGTTATAGTTTATATATATTTTTAAGATGGAAGAATGCTGTTTTACACATGCTAGAAATGTGGCTATCAAAGAGCACACCCAGGTTCCTAACTGACGAGGACGACTTAACAGAGCAGCCATCAAGTGTTAGACAGTATTCTAATTTATTATGTGCAGAAATTTTTGGTCCAATAATTAGAATCTGTTTTTTTCTGAATTTAGTAGTAATTACTAGTCATCCAATTTTTTTTATATGAGCTACACATTCCGTTAATTTTGAGAATTGGTAGGTTTCGTCAGGGCGCAAAGAAATACAGAGCTGAGTATCATCAGCGTAACAGTGAAAACTAATGCCATGCTTTCTAATGATATCTCCCAAGCGTAGCATGTACAGAGTGAAAAGCAACGGTCCTAGTACTGAGCCTTGCGGCACTCTATATTGAACTTGTGATCGCAATAACGGTCAGATAAGTATGATTTGAACCATGCCAATGCTATTTGACTAATGCCAACATAATTTTCGAGTCTATTCAAAAGAATATTGTGGTCGATAGTGTCAAAAGCAGCACTGAGGTCTAGTAAGACTAATAGAGAGATACAACCACGATCTGATGATAAGAGTAAATCATTTGTAACTCTAATGAGAGCAGTCTCAGTACTATGGTACGGTCTAAATGCTAACGGGAAATCCTCACATATACCATTTCTTTCCAAGGAGGAACACAGTTGCGATGATATTGCCTTTTCTAGTATTTTTGACAGAAAATGTAGATTGGAGATCAGCCTGTAATTGACTAATTCTCTAGGATCAAGTTGTGTTTTTTTTTTAATAAGAGGTTTGATAATAGCCATCTTAAAAGTTTTCAGTACGAAACCTAGTGATAAAGATCCTGTATTTACAAACAAATCCCTTATGCCTGTTCCCTTTCTCTTGTGTACAATGTCTCCACTGGTAAAGGAAATCTCAGAGCAAAAAGGCCTGTGCTATTTGCATGACAATAAATTAATATTACTATTATTCATGACCCAATTCAGCTCCATTTTCTCACGGTGCATTCATGCTGACATCATGTAAGAGCTGAATTCATAAAAGGATACTATTCCGGGTTTAGACTACACAATATCAGCCCAATTTTGGCATGATCTGTTTGACAGAATGTTATGGTGATTTGTAAATGACAACAGGCATTAACAAGATGCAAGAATTGATCATTTTATCTAATTTTATCCCATAGTGGATGACAACCGATGCCTGATCTGCAACGCTTCACGATGTCACGCCATTTCAATGACACCGCACACGTTATTAAAGACTGCAGTTGATAATTGGTCGGGAAGCAACATGTAGTCTGCCACAACTTGTAGAAAATTCACGCACAAGGCCGAAGATGAAGGATCATAAGTCATTAATATCAATATAATACTCAGGATTAGCTTTACTCACACTCAGGTGTAGCATAGACAAGACAAACTCAAACTGAACAGGGAGAACTAAATACTAGAGATCGAGGTGCAAGCTCAGGCAAGGAAAAAGTGAATACAGAAAACCAAGTCCAACTGAACACACCTATAACAGTACGCCCCTTCCCGGAAGGCGCGACCTCGCACCAGTAGATGGATAATGGAGGCTCTGGAGGACGGGAATCCGGAATGGAATTAAACAAGGGTGAATGGATGACAATCCAGGCCACAGCCAAGACTGTGCCCCCAAGGTGGTGTTGCAGGACAGAGGAGCAAAGGTGGGATGCATCCTGACACCATCATGTGGATTCCCTTCCAGCCGGAGAGCCCAAGAAGAGAAGGTGCGCAGATGACTTGAGTATATGCAATGGAGCCGCAGCGACAACCCCTGAAGATGGCTTCAGGGATCCTGAGAGCTGAGGTTGAGCAGGAGAACCAAGGCTGTAGGCGGAGCTTGGGGGATGGTGGAGCCAGCCAGAGCCGCAGGGGTGGAGGGCTGGAGATCAGGGGAAGCCCCACAAGTCCAGTGGTGATGCCGTGGCGATGTCCGACCAAGGAGGAAGGAGTATAGGTGCAGGAGCCAGGGCGATGGGTTTAGGGGTTACTGAGTGCCCAGAGGCTGGAGGTGGCGCTATGGGCTCTTCACCCCCAGGAGGAGATGGCCCCCGGCATGCCACACCATGAAGAGGAGACAGAGGCGTTGCTGAGGGGCTGATGGGAGATAGCGATGACTGGGTGGCATGAGTGTTTTGTGACTGGAGAAAGGACTGAAAAGCCACACAGATACTGAGGAAACATATAAGGTCATTAGGGTGGTTTGGAGAGGGAGGTTGGTTGGAACCAGCAAAACCTGAGGAGTGCAGACAGGTTCAGATGAAAATGGGGACAGAATTAACCTCTCCAAAGTCAATAAAGTTCTCCAGTGCTGTAGCCAACTACTCATTCTCAGCGTTAGGTGGGTGGGTGGGTAGGGCTCACTTCCATGCCCCTGTATTCTACTAGCATTCCCTATGCAATATATGGTGCAGCCGATTTGCACACCTGATTAGACAGGCTCTGTGGTAATATTTAGCTCAGTCACTCCTGTGTGTACAGGCTCAAACGTCAAGGCAGAGTCGGTGGGCTCTTGTTGCCGAACGTCGCAGAATGGGTGGTCTTGGCCGGGCACTGGATTGTGAGTGTGGCTGGCGTCGTTGTTGACAGGTCTGACAGCACCCATTCCACGAATTTTATGAGGCTTTCTCAAGGACCCTTTCCGGATAACTGCACTCTTGTGGAGGTGTTGGGGCTGGTGATCAGAAACAAACACAAGCAGTCATCCGGGAAGGTTGCCTGATGGGCCAGGTTGAGAAATTTTTCTATAAATCCCTTGTGGGTGATCACCCTGTTCAAGGTACTGGAGACAAACTGCAGGGAGGTCCATGGTGAGTAAAAACAATCAAAAGATCCAAAAAACACACACAAAACCCTAAATTCAGAAATACTCTGCTTATCTTATCTAGGTCTGGCCCTCGTTCAAAATTTGTAGGAAAAACAGGCACAACGACGAAGATGAAGGATCAAAAGTCTTTAAAATCAATATAATACTCAGAAACAGCTGATTGGTGGAGAGGAGACAGAGTGATGAAGCCGATCAGTAATTGGGGATGATTAGGAGGCCATGATGGACAGTGGGCAAATTTGGCCAGAATGCCAGGGTTACACCCCTACTCTTTTTTTCGAAGACATCCTGGGATTTTTAACGACCACAAAGAGTCACGACCTCAGTTTAACATCTCATCAGAAGGATGGTGCTTTTTTTTGATAGCATAGTGTCCCCATCACTATACTGGGGCGTTAGGACTCACATAGACTACAGGGTGAGCACCCCCTGCTGGCCTCACTAACACCTCTTCCAGCAGCAACCTAGTTTTCCCAGGAGGTCTCCCATCCAGGTACTAACCAGGCTCAGCCCTGCTTAGCTTCAGTGGGCAACCAGTCTTGGGCTACAGGGTGACATGGCTGCTGGCAGATAAAACTGGAAGTAGAAGTAGCTTTAACCAGAAAATTTGTGAAAGAAAGTAAATATTGTCATAATCGTGTCTTTGTTTACCTGTTTATTCTGTTCCCCAGTCCTGTCTATTATCTTATGTTCCTTGTTTTGTGTTCAGTTCCGTCACGTGTTTAGTAGTCTTTGCGTTGTCTTCGTTTGTTTCGTCATCTGTCTAGGGTTCTGTTTATTATTCATCTGTCCTGTCATTTTGTCACATGGCCTTTGTTTTGGTTCTGTCACATGTTCTCTGTGTTTGTCTCCCGCCTGTCATTGTGTCATTATTAGTTCATCGTTATCACCTGTGTTCGTTAATCAGTTACGTCTATCACCTGTGCCCCATCAATTATTCCTCATGTGTTTCTCTATATATATTCCCTCTGTGTCAGTCCAGTCCTTGTCCGTTGTTAAAGTTCCATGCTTGGTGTTATCCTGTCTTCTGTGAATATTAAAGTGTTGGAATCTAGTTCCGTCTCCCTGCCTGTTCCTGCACCGAGTGTTACAAATATATTCAGTGGTTGAAAATTATTAAAACAACCTTTACCATGCAAGACATAAAGATTTGTTATTATAATTATAAAGCATACAAAATGATTGTTGCCTGCTGAATTATGTATCATATCGTACAAGATTTAAAATATTTAAATAGACATATCAAATAGTAGAAAACATGTATGATTCAGTATCATATCTTAGTTGATTTTACTCTCACCAATCTCTTATTTCTGAGAGAATCACAGAGTCAGCAAAGCTTCTATCAATCATTGTACTCATTTCATTCATAGAGTTTAATTACAGTCGCTGTAATTTCTGTGTAGTGATTTTGGAGTTTTATATAGCTATAATATTGTGCTATGACCCGAGACTCACCTGTGATTCAGCAAACACTTGAAATGTCTGCAAAATATTTTCCCATTATCGGATAGGTAGTATAGTTGATATGTTATTAGTTTTAAAGCCATTGTCTGTGCCTTATCCGAAAAAGGTATTTGGCTTAAAGTACTAAAGTAGGTAAAGTACTCGACTCGGCTTGTAATTCTTCTCACATGTTGTGAGCATCAACATCAACAATACGAGCATCAACAATGGACGCGTGACTGGGAAAAAATGCTTGCGAGCTCCTAGATAGCAAAAGATACCTTCTGTAGCCTTGATATTACTATTTCCGCCATTTTAGTATGCTGTTCCAAATTCAGCTGTACACTATAATTGTTATGAATCCGTTCCGTTGTCCTCCATCCACCTGCCTGTCTTGTTGTTTATCTGCCTGCCTTTTGACCTTAGCCTGGAATATTTACTACGAGTTTGCCTTTCCCCTGTTACTACTGTTTGCTGTTGTGTTGACCATTGCCTGTCTGACTACATCTTGAAATAAAGCTGCACTTGGATTTCAACCCGCTGACTCCGCGTTAAAATATTTCAATTCTTCTGTAGTCATATATGACCTCAATGAAAATCTGAACCATGAATAAAATTGTGAAATCTCTTTTACATTGCCATTAAAAAAAAGACTTCTTAACAAATCACCACAATGACAAATGCCCTTGGTTGTTGAATGTGTCATAAGCCACATATCAGTTTAAATATGCAAAAGTGCAAATGCGCAGGCATGATGGGATAAAAGCTAAGTCAGTCACAGCTGTTTTATAGCAAAAGAGCAATGATAAAATGATGTCAATAGAATTTAAACATCCAGCCAAAGTGTTTACTTGTCAAAAGTATATAATTTGCTGGTTCCTAGGTTGGAACCACTCTATCGGCACTCCTGTGGAACGTTATGGCTGTCAAACAGAATCTGGTGATCTCAGGGAAGCGTGAGGTCATCCCGTTCAGGCCACGGCCTGCCTCGTGCCTTTGTTTATTTGGAAACAAGGATCCATGTGGGAAATGTGTAAATGTGTGGCGTAGTATGACAGACAAATTCTTGAGTCATCTGCAGAATAAGCCATGTGTTTTAGCCTGAAGGAGCATGTGATGGTAATGATGTCATAGCTGTGATCAGCGCGTGCTGATATGTGAATGCTAATTAGGCAACAGACAGCTCTATTGATGACAGATGAGGCATTTGCGCTCTCTTTCTGAAGTGATTCCTTACAGCTGCTGCTATGACATATTGCAGGAGGATTTTTGATTGTTTAGAAATTAGAGCACATTGGAACTTAATCATAGAACTAAACAACTAAATTTTGAAGACCTAGATCACACAACGCAATAATTGCTCTAGTTATGCAATAGAGTAATTGGCTGGATATGCTTTTAGCACAGGTTGTCTACATAAACAATATTTAAAGTCTTGAAAAATTAAACATGCTTTTTATTTCCAAAGAGAAGGTGAAAAACATTTCATTACAAGTGCACAAAAAATTAAATAAAATTATACTATTTAAGTAATAACATAATGTCCTGATGAATAAACCCATGAATGGTTTGTGAAATTGTTATTACACACTAACAAATGCTGGGTTGTTTTTCTGAACTTGCTGTATTTTGTATGTTGAGTCTTGTTGGGTTATTTTTTCCATGGTTTACTTCACCCCTCTCCACTTGCCCTCCGGCGAAACAACCCAGAGTTGGCTTAGTTTACTACAGCAACTCAGTGGTTGGGTTACACAGAGTGCAGGCTTTTTGCATCCTTGTCAGGAGAGAGCAGATCTCAGTGCCTCCAAATTGGTGCTTCGGTAAAATAAAGGTTTGTATACATTTTATTTAGTTTATAAAGTCTGCACAGTGCTGTAAGTTTCTGAAACGGGGTTAAGAATATTCAAAAGCACTTGCAGCCAACGTAGTGTTCACAAACATACCTGTGTTAATATTTTAACATGCACTAGACAGATGTCTTTGACTCACTGCACGAGTGGTACATTTGTAAGACACTATCAAATGAAAATATTCCAGTTTTTGACTTTGCATTGTTTCACAGTTTCACGCTCCATCGCGCCTCTCTGTTTCTGGATGTCTTGTGTGAACGACTTTGACTTATTTAACAGTTTGCTGCGTCTTCTTCACCTTTCTTCAATAGTGTTTAACATCTCCAGAGGAATTGACCACGAAATGAACCTCAGCTCTTTCTCTAAACCTTCATTAGCTCAACAAAGCTCCCATGGTGCACTTGTGTGTAAATGTGCGAGCCGTTGTTTTTTAGCCCTTTTTTAAACAATGGAATGTGCTTGGAATGAAATGAATTGCGAGGTTGGAGTCAGAGTTTCTCGAGGTGACAGGAACTTCCAGAATTTCCTGTTTGAATCTGAATTACCCTTCAGAACAAAGAGCTCAAGACAGATTTGCCATTTGGGCTCATTTGACTTTCATAAAGTGAAAAGTGTGGACTTTTACTGTCTCAAGTAACCAAGTTTCCAGACAATGTCAGCAGGCTTTGGCCAAAAGAGCTTATCTGCTTTGGCATACTTAGAATATCCATCAGCGAATTCTGACACAGAACTGCAGAGCAGAGACTAACATGGCACACATGCATACACATCAAAGTCCAAGACATTCATCTTCCACTTCATCCTATGCCAGTGGTCTAAAAATGAACGAAATCTGTTGTCTGAAAACAGTCTGAGGAACACAAACATACATCAGTCAGCTGGATTCTATGGATATATGTGACATTGGCGCCCCAGAAAAACAAGGTGCAGTTTAGTCATACGGCAAGTGTCGAATGGAAAAGTCTAGCGTGCAATAAATCATAAAAGGTTTGCTCATGACACGGTGTGGTTGTACAGCTCATGTTCTGTCATAGTCAACCAAGCCAAAGACAATAGTTAGCTTTCAATTGAGGGCACTGTTAGATTTCATTTGTTTGTCCAAGACCTCATGGTAAGGTTAATGGTGACATAAAACCAATGACTTTTAATAGACAGGCCAGAGGACAACGTCTCTGTCAACAAATGTCATGCCAAGGCATATAAATTTTAAATGGCAGGCTAAATTTTAAGATGTACAATCATTTTGTGATAAAATTTCATTGCAGTGGACTTGAATGGGTTTTAAGTAAGCACAGTTTTGCAGTGCTCTGAAAGTGTTCGAGTACACTATAATGTTCAGTCTGTTCCTCATACATTGAGTCATTATTTACTGCTTTTAGTCAAACCTCAACAGACCCCATTCACAGACATGTAAACTTGAATGTGTTTGTTAAATCGTCCTTTGTTTCCAATGAATAAAGGTGTGAGAATTTGCGATTTGAGAACGTCCCAAAGAACATCTTTAGTTTCAAAGTTCAAAGATGTCAATGTCACTCATTTGATTAGTGGCCGTGAATGCAAATAATTTTATATGATGGTGCCTTTGTTTAATTGTTTTCAAAAGACTAAACCTTTGTTTCCATGTTTCAATTATACTCTGAATGGCAGATTTTCAATGTTGGTGGGAGGTATAAACTCATATGGAACCGCACCATTATTCCCTCCAAACTGTCTCGCTTCTTATACCCATTAAAAGCTCTTCAGGATTAATACACAACACAAAGCCGCAAATGATAGAACAAAATGGTTGACTTGTGTAAGAATGAAGCAGGGTCTTCCAGATGCTGCACTGCTTGCCATGTGTAGTACTGAGGCTGTTTGCAGTGATTTCATGAGTAAACCACGTCTCATGGCAGCTAGACAGGCATTCGGAGATTGAGGCGAAGCATTCTCGAGGCCAAACATCACAGACCACACGCTGATGTGTCAGGGTTAAGATCGGGTTTCCGTGCAGAATGGCAGACGCTTTACGTAGCTGAATTGGCACGTTGAACTCTTTGTGACTGATGTGGGACATGCATCGCCTAACAATGCCTTTCTCTCCATTGGATGTCAAAGCAGCTGCTTCCCTTAAGCATCTGAATGGTACATATTGTTTGGCCCTTTCTGAGATGAACGAGCGAATGCGGCTCCGTGATAGATGGTGCCTGATCAAGACCGTACATTTGTAATCCTGATAAATGCAGACAATCATTTTTTGGACATTTGCTGATAAAAAAAGAAGAGAATATTTCACATGCGTCCGTGACTGCGGCAAACAGCCTGTCAGACTGAAGACTTAAACAAAAAGGTGTTTGAAATGCTCGCGTCTATCCGGAGATATATTGCCCAGGAAAGCTTGTCAAATTTTCATACACACATTTGTGTGGCCGACACTATCCATATGCTCCAGAAACATGTGCGGTCTGCCGTAAAAACGGCCATAGCCAAGCGGATAATGACTGAGTGGAATACGATGAGAACACATGCAATGTCATCCTGGCCTGTGCTCAAAGCTGAAAACAACCCTAATGTCTTGGTAGACAACCAAGTCGTGACTGGACGGACGCTTTTTAAGGATCATTTCTCAATGTTCTGTGTTTTGGGGCGGATGACTCTGACAGACAGGAGATGATGACATTTTGTAGCGTTCTCTATGCTTGACCTCATTTCCCGATGTTTTTGGGGTAACTTCACCCCCCTGGTCTCCACTCTGAGCTACATTAATCCGCCTTGCATGAAAGAGCTCAGAGTTTTGGAATTGCGAGGAAATGTTTTTCTCATGCTTGGCAGGAGAACGGTAAAGTGATGCATGTGAAAACGTTCTTGCCCTCATATCCAGAGACATCCTTGCGCTGATGGATGCTTGTGTCCTCTCGTCCTTGTTGTTTGTTTGAATTGAGAGGATGGAGAATATGAGGTACATGTTGGAGGTATTTTAAACAGTACACAATATTGAGGAATATTTGATGAAACGGTGTCACTATCAGGGTTGAGGAGTAACGAAATACAAATAACTTAGTTACGTATTTAAAATACAAAAATTTGAGTAAGTGTATTTCATTACAGTGACATTTTAAATGGGTGGTAATCAGATTACAGTTACATCTGAAAAGTGTTTTAGATTACCAAAGTGATTACTTTGAGTTTTAATGTCATTTAAACAGCGATTGGTGATTCTCTGACTCTGACCGTCTGAAAAAGAGTTAAGTTTCAACAACATTTTAATACTTTTAAGAGGATCATAAAAATGTGGTTATTTTTATTTAGTTCTGTCCTGAACAAGACAAAATGACTGAATTTATTAAAAAAAAAAACAACTGTCAACTGAACTGTCCTGTCATGACCTGATGATCCACGACTGTTTTCATGTTTTGTGAGTCATTTTATAATTCACTCGTCACTGCAACTTTTTCTCACAATTCTGACTTCTTTTTCTCAGAATACTGAGATTTAAACTCACAATTGCAAGTTATAAAGTCAGAATTGGGAGATATCTCATAATTCTGACTTTTCTCAATATTGTGAGTTTATATCTCATATTTTTGGCTTTTCTCAATATTGTGAGTTTATATATCATAATTCTGACTTTCTCAATATTGCGAGTTTATATCTCATAATTCTGACTTTATAACTCACAATTGCAACTTTATATCACGCAATTCTGAGGGAAAAAGTCCGAATTGTGAGATAAAAACTCACAATGACCTTTTTTGTGTTTGTTTCACACTTATTAGTATTCCAAAGTATTCTAAAGTATTCAGATTAAGTTACTAAACTTGAGTAATGTAACGAAATACATTACAAATGACTTTTTAAAGCATGTATTTTGTAATGTGTAGTGAAATACATTTTAAAGTAACCTACCCAGCCCTGGTCACTATTAATGTGAATTTGTGAGCGTCTTGCTGGGATTGACGGGGTAAACGACTGAACACAGTGACTATTTGTGTATGTAAAAAGAATGTTTGAAAAAAATAACTTGACGAAACATTGATGTGGCTCGATTTTAATAAATAGTATGAGAACATAAATATTATTGGTAACGTCGTGATGTTCCATGCGCATTTAATCCATAAATCATGTAAGCATCAAGCAAAAAAATGTATTTGAATTTACCCAATTGCAGAGAGGATATTTCGGTTCTTCGTTTCATAAGTTGAACATGATACAAGACAACTTCTATCTTGGGTAATAGCTCCATGTAGTCCAAATGACGTATGTCCTTGTTGTGTACACCAATGTCCTGCTTCAACTGCTCGTATCTCAGTTTCTTGTCTTTCATCACCATAGTATTTCAGTCATTTGCTACTGCTGGCCTCCTTCCTACAGCAAAGTTAACAAACCCATTGAACTGTGTCTTAAGGATGAATAAATATTGGTCAGGTTTCCAGAATTCTGAAACAAAACTTTATCAAGCCAACATAAAGTTCACAAACTTTCGCAGTACTTTTTGTCTTTTCCAAAGGTTGTCAGCTTCAGATATTTCAGAGGAAGGAGGTAAGAAGAATTATATGCAAAATTGCTTTATTATTTCCTTTGCCTAATCGCATAACTGGAGATCTGCAGAATTAAGAGTCTGTCTATAGATATAAAGGGACGCGAGACTCTAGTTCTTCATTTCCACATACTGTTTTTATTTATGTTTAACAGACGTCACTGGGGCTCTCAAGAGAGTCGAAGCTAAGACGTGATTCCAGCCAGGTATGCCGTGAGGCGGCGAGACGGATGCTGTTTCTGAGTCCAGGAATGTGTCCTTGACATTGTATATTTTTTGGCTCGTTCTAGTCGAGGAATTATCGGCCAGTTGGACATGAATCCTCCTGAGGGCCTGAAATTGTTTCATCAGATATTATAAATGACAGTTTGATTGGGCCCTGCTTTGAAGACCATCTTAGACCCATATGAATTGTCATGCTGCTCCAGGCTGGTTTACACTTGTTAGTATTTTTCGTGAGTTATTGATTAGAATGATTTTCGTTTTCGGTCAACCAGCATATTCAGGTGTAAGTGAGCATTCGTTTAAGATGACAATCTAATTTAACAGTAAACTGATATTAACACTCCTGGAACACAGAATTAGCTATTGTATAATGATTTCTTTCTTCCTTTTTCTTTTATATTTTGACAGAAGAATGAAAGAAGCAACAGAGATCTCTGTACATTTGTCCTTGTACTGTCCCTCTGGCTCACTAATATATCCTTGTATTATTAAGAGTGCAGACGCACCCCATTACATACAGTGATGTCAGTGGTGAATCTGAGCATCACACAAGACCAATAAATGTCACAAAATTAACAACAGACAGTGATTAAATATACGGCTAATACTTCTGTGGCCTTCCAAAGCAAAGAGCAGGCTAAATCGACTGTGAATATGGATTTTTCTTAAGATTCTTTCTTAAGCCATTGACTTTTTTTTTTCCTCGCTTTTCTCTTTCAAAGGGAACTTGTGTGCATGTTGTATTAGATTTAAAAAAAATGGAAATCTGGACTAAAACATAAGGAAATTAATGCGTAGACATGAGGCAAAAACAATCTTTTCAAAAAAAGTGAATACTTCCACATGCTCCTGAGATGCTTTTCAAACTATATTGATGTGTTCAAGGAATTTTGATGGCAGGGATTAGGTATGAAATATGAAAAGCATTTGGAATAGCTAGATGGTTCTAATTAACATGAAAAAAATCTCCTAACGACTTATTAACGATGGACGCTGTACAATATATACGTGTGACGCTATTTTGGGTGTAACTCATTTAAGGTGACCGTTCCAAATGTTTTGACACGTAGGGAATCCCAAATACATTGTCAGCCATTTCAACAACCCAATATCTTTTCCTACAATGCCAATTTTTAAGCTCAACCTTAATGTTTGCTTTTGTCTGACATAGTTTGGCAAAAACAGAGCTCATGTGTGAACAATATCCCAGCTGTGCACAATTTCTGGAATCTACTCTAAATTATGTTCGCAATTTCTAATCTGCTAAAAAGATTGTACTGATACTTCCCTAGGCTTTAACAAGTCATAATAGGTTTATTAGAAAAAGTTTTTCGATGGTGGAGGCACACATTAAGCTGGACATGAATGTAATCATTGCATTGTGTTTACTTCTTTCTGAGGCCTCGCTGTGGCTAAAGATTGATGAATCACACGGCTCTATAATGAATATCCTCCTGTGAATGCTGACACATTGTCAACTTCGGTGTGAATGACATTTATTTTCCCCAAAGAGAATATATATCCGTATATATACCGCTATACCGTCCACTACTGCAAAGGCGTCCACTAGTGTTGCATGTGCAAGATTTGCATATAATCAGCTGTTTCTGTATCTAGAAGATAATCTTTTTTACATTTTTATATACTTGGAATATTGTTGAGCACATAAAAGGAATAAATTAGATTTATTCCTGGAAAAAAAACTATAAAATGGCTTGTGTTACATTTGAAGTCTTCTAAAGGCCTTTTTGTCACAGTCACAACTCATTCAAAACCTAACTTCAGCATGTTGTAGTCACAAGACATTTAAGAGCCAATGGCCTTTCACATAAGTCATTTGAATACTTTTATGGTGCTTTTTTAAAAATAAATTATTGTGACTGTGCTTGAAGTTGTCACAGATTTAGAGACGGAGACGGAGGATGAACTCCACGGAGGAATTTATTGGCAGATAAATGGAGTAAACTTGAACTTCAGGTGAACAGCGGAGTGATAAAACACGAGACACTTAACTGGAGTGAAAACAATCTTGCCAGACAGATGATGGAAGAAGACAAAAAATCCGAAACGAAGCAGGTTTTAGAACAAGAGACATCATTATGTTCACAAAGTTTTCAATCCAATGATCCAACAAGCAAATACATTCAAACAATCAGTCCAAACAGCCCTAATGCAGAGAAACCCTGGATTTCATCAGAGATGGTGGAGAAAATAGTGTATTTGGCTTTAAAGCACAATCTCTCCTATTCTGTTTTGCAGCAGCCCAAGCTGTTTCTCATCATGCTGTGTAATACGGACTGAAAGACGTCTCAAAACACCCAACCTCTGCATGAGCATATGATACACAAACTACATCTCTCAGTTGGATAAAGCAAACCAGTGTGGCATTAAAGTTTTGATGGGTGATGATTGTAATCGAGGTAAAGACGTTTACAGTGACATACAGGAGTCGTACGTTAGGCACACAAGATGAGAGTCTGTTATTATTGAAAATAAACCATGTGTGTCTCAGAAAGAGGCCACAACCACTAGGGAATACCATTTCCATGAAAGGGTGTACATTGTCTGCAACAATGCTTAGCTTGGTAGTTCGAGTCAAAATAACATCCACATGGATGGAAGGACCCAAGGTTTCCCAGCAGAACATTGCCCAAAGCATCACACTGCCTCCACCGGCTTGCCTTCTTCCCATAGTGCATCCTGGTGCCATGTGTTTCCCAAGTAAGCAACGCACATGCACCCGGCCATCCACGTGATGTAAAAGAAAATGTGATTCATCAGACCAGGCCACCTTCTTCCATTGCTCCGTGGTCCAGTTCTGATGCTCACGTCCCACTGTTGGCTCTCTCGGCGGTGGACAGGGGTCATCATGGACACCCTGACTAGTCTTGGTTATGTGGCCTCATACGCAACAGACTGATGCACTGTGTGGTCTGACACCTTTCTATCAGAACCAACATTTACTTCTTGATCAATTTGAGCTACAGGAGCTTGTCTGTTGGATGAGACCACATGGGCCAGCCTTTGCTCCCCACGTGCATCAATGAGCGTCGGCCACCCAACGGACTTCAATGGCTACCAACGGGTTGAAGGTTTCAGTGCAGCTTCAAAGGGCTCTATACAATACCAGATGAGGAATAAGGGACTTATCTAGCAAAACGATCTGTTATTTTCCCCCCAAAAATAAATAAATAATTTTTGCTAGAAAAATTAGATGCTGATGTCCCTATTTTCACCTTTCACAACTGGTGTTTTCAGGCTAATGTCTGGGTCCAACTAATCCTTGATAAAGTGGGGACTGTGGTGGTGACATTTTCCACCAGTTGTGTTGGGTAAAGGCCCCGATATACTTCAAATGAAATCGAAGAACGAACTGATGTGACGTCATTGCGAACAAATCAGGCGGGAACAAAATTTGTTTGGTGTTCGTTTTGGGAGTTTGAAACTGCTTGCCAAAGCAAATGTTCCGGAAAAGTTTGCTTTTACCAGTAAACATCTTTGCACTACAATTGGTCCATGGTCATTATACCCCAATCTTCAATCCATATGTAACAAAATTGCTCTTAAACAGGCTCGGAAAATGACTCTGGACCCATCTGGACCCAAAGATCACTGTGGCTGAGCTCCAGAGATGCAGTCGGGAGATGGGAGAAAGTTGTAGAAAGTCAACCATCACTTCAGCCGTACACCAGTCGGGGCTTTATGGCAGAGTGGCCCGACGGAAGCCTCTCAGTGCAAGACACATGAAAGCCCGCATGGAGCTAAAAAAACACCTGAAGGACTCACAAGATGGTGAGAAATAAGATTCTCTGGTCTGATGAGACAAAGATAGAACAAAGATAGAACAGGCACTGCTCAACACCTGTCCAATACAGTCGAAACAGTGAAGCATGGTGGTGGCAGCATCATGCTGTGGGGGTGTTTTTCAGCTGCAGGGACAGGATGACTGGTTGCAATCGAGGGAAAGATGAATGCGGCCAAGTACAGGGATATCCTGGACGAAAACCTTCTCCAGAGTGCTCAGGACCTCAGACTGGGCCAAAGGTCCACCAACGTTTACCATCCAACCTGACAGAACTGGAGAGGATCTGCAAATAGGAATGGCAGAGGATCCCCAAATCCAGGTATGAAAAACATCTTTCACACCAAAGCATCTTTCCCAAAAATACTCATGGCTGTATTAGATCAAAAGGTGCTTCTACTAAATACTGAGCAAAGGGTCTGAATACTTAGGACCATGTGATATTTCAGTGTTTCTTTTTTAGTAAATCTGCAAAAATGTCAAGAATTCTGTGTTTTTCTGGGATTTGGCAATATGGGATGCTGTGTGTACATTAATGAGGGGAAAAAATGAACTAAGTGATTTTAGCAAACGACTGCAATAAAACTAAGAGTGAAAAATTTAAGGGGGTCTGAATACTTTCGGTACCCACTGTATATCAGAGCCTTAACAATGCAGTGGGGAAAGGAGCTAAAATCTGATGGAACACAAAGTACTTTGGGATGCTGATCTCTTGGAGCACCATGAGGGTCCTAAAATGTGGAATATGCAGAAGAAGGTACTTTGAAGTTAAGGATTACTCACTGAAGCTTAAACTTGTTTCAGACACGTCTGTATGTTTTCTACCTTTCTGGGCCAGAGATTCAGAAATTGGTTGATTCATTTTTGTCTTGCTGGCATTGAGCCTAAAGACGTGCTGTATCTGTTATTGTCTCGTGTGCCTGTAAATGTTCCTTTCACATGTCACATCTGTTGCTGTCTCACAAGCTAGAGACTCAGATTGTGGTTGTATTCTTTGTTGTCTCTTCCTTCACCAACCAGAGACTCGACAACTTCTGTTACTGGCTCACTGGATGGACATGGGCTGGAGACTCAGAACGAGAGTGTCTGGTGAAAGAGTACATTGATCCCTTTCTGATGAGGAGGAGATTGCAATTTGGCACCCTTCTTTCCTCATGTGGACCCATTTTTCTCCATATGTAGCTACCAGCTATCATCAATGTTTAATGTGTAATAAATTCTTTTAGCTCAAAACTCACTTTAAGTCCTCAGCAAGAGTTTGAAGGGTTTGAGATTGTGATCTGATGTTGATTCTGATGAGGCAGAAATATATTATTTATTTAAATATATACATACATAACATTTTTATTGTAAGGTAATGTAACATTTTTATCATAAAACATTAGTCAAATAACAATTTCTTCAATCTTGATAAAGACCAAAAGAAGCAAAGAAATGGCTGCTTCTGTCTTGTTTGTTTTGCAATCACTTAGTTTCTAGTCTGATTAACCCTTGCTGAAATGGTGGGGCTGTTGTTTGTTCTAGGGAGGCAGGGAGGCAGGGAGGGTCTTGGGGTAGTCCTGAGGGGCGACTGGCCCAGCAGTGGAAAGGCAGCTTAATTTTGTCTTCACAGCTTGAGGTTCGAAGTTATTGGCCCTGGCTATTGGCCTTTGTTATCCCTGGCTTACACTAGTGGACCAGCTTTTGTGAAAAAGTCCCGGCAGAAATTGTACTTCCTTAGATGAGGAAATTCAATCTGCCACAAGAGCTGCTAAGCAAGGGAGTTAAGCACTTAATTTACCAGTCATTCTATATTCCAGCTTTAAACTATGGTCATGAGCTTTGGGAAATAACCAAAAGAATGAGGTACAAGTGGCTTAAATAAACTTTTGTCCTAGGCTATCTAGGATAACCTTGAGAGTCAGGATGCATAGCTCATATATTCGTTTTTCTGTGGTGGTACTCGGGACATGTCCAACTGGGTAGAGACCCTGTGTTAGAACCAAGTTGCACTTCAGTAATTATAACTCCCTGTAGGCCTGGAAATGTCTTAGTTCGTCCAGGAGTATATGGAGGAAGTTGCCGGGAAAAAATGACATGCGGGCTGAACTTCTTAGCCTGCTGCCAATGCTGCTCGGTCACAGATAAGCAGTAGGAAAATTGCTGAATAACTGTGTCTGCAAATCAGGGAGCCATCCATTTTTCAAAAAAACGATTGTCCTATGTATGGTCGAGGCAATGTTGGAGCCTATCCTACCCTGGATCTAAGTTCACATTTAGATCTACCAATCCTTACACTGGAACCCTTCAGTTTCCTTACCGAGCAGGTCTGTGGATGATGCAGTCAACATTGGACTGCACTACATCCTGTAACATCTCGACTGACCTGCAATTTGTGCGAGGATCTTATTTGTGAACTTCAGTTTTGCTATCAATACCATCATGCCTGATCTGCTCTCAGCTAAATTGAACCGGCTTTCTTTGCCAACCCCAATCTGACCGTGGATCACCTGCTTCCTGACAGACAGTCAGTAACTTTGAGCTGAACAGTGGAGCTGATAGTAGACCTCAGGAGAAACACCTCAGCACATCCCACATCATGAACAGCACTGTGACAACAGTGGAGACCTTCAGGTTCCTAGGCATTGCCATCTCTCAGGACCTGATTTGGAACACTCACACAGACTCCATAGTGAAAAAGACCCAGCAGAGGTTGTACTTTCTGTGCCAGCTGAGGAAGTTCAACCAGCCAAAGGAGCTGCTGACACAGTTCTACTTGGCCGTCATTGCGTCTGTCCTGTGTTCATTTATAACTTTCTGTTTTGGTTCAGCTACCAAATCAGACATCAACAGACAGTCAGGATTGCTGAGGGGATATTCGTCCCTTTGAACCCCATACACTTTCTCTTTGAACTTCAAACAATTAAAACTGTACATTTGTTCATAATATCTTGAACTGTGCAGCTGTAAATAACATCTGTACGTTCATAATAGTATTGTTATATTAGTATATATTTTTTCTATATACCTTTTACTGGACATTTAGTAAGTATATTCAGACAAGAGAAGCACAGAAGATGTTTAACCATTTATTGATAGCAGCAGTGGAGCACAAGAAAACAGGTAAAAAATAAAACCTTGGGCAGGTTTAATGGTGGTATCAAATGAATAATCAGCCTTTTATCTTTGAAGGTTGGTTTGAAGATCGTGATGGCTGGATCCAGGAGAAAGGAAACGCACACATTTCAATTGCTGCTTGTAGGCGAGATACAGGTGAGTGAATGGTGTCCTGGGGAAGTGACGATGGATATGGAGAATAACGTGGAGAATCTCAGAAGTAGAAGAAAAGAATAACAAAGAGGATTGGGAACAGGAAATGCAGGAGGTAAGTAGTACACGAAAATTACATCAGGCAAAGAGTCCGTAGTTCGTAATGAGACGAGACAATGTGTGCAAATGATGGGAGTGCTCACATGATGAGGTTAATGTCAGTGCTGATGAGGGACAGGTGCAAGTGATTAGAATTCAGGAGATGATGAACACTGTCATGGATTGAGGGTGGAGCCTTGTGAATCCGTGACAGTATATTGCATTATTTAATTTTTTTAAATTATTATTATTATTGTGTTTTTCATTTTTATGTACATTTAATTTTCATTGCCTATGTATGTCTGCACTATACCTCAGGCGGCCGTTATGATGACGCCACATTAGTATGCTACAGATGATTAACGAATATTTTTAAATCATCCACTAAATGATCATCTCTTAAAGTTTAATGAGTTAATAACAATGCCATATATTAAAACACTTTTCTGTTAGTGAAACACATTACATGGAGTTAATGCCTACATAATATATTTTAATATTTTTTAGTTTGTGCTGTTGTCAAGTGGGGTCCGTCACTTTTTGGGGTCCCCCTTGAAACATTTCCGTTGTGGTTTGTGCTATTTGCCGCGTGTTTTTGTATATGCAGCGCGTATTTGTGTTTGCATGTGTTGTGAGGATTTGCAGCACATGTGTTGTCAAACTGATGATCATGTTTTTTTTTTATTTGCATGTGCTTTTTTTATTTGCATGTGTTTTTTATTTGCATGTGCTTTTTTTATTTGCATGTGTTTTTTTATTTGCATGTGCTTTTTTTATTTGCATGTGTTTTCTTATTTGCAGCGCGTTGAGCTCTCTCGGCCACCGTAGACATGGGAGAAAATAAACTGCAGCCCTGTAAAAATAATAATTATGTGTGAATTAATTACTTTATTATATTATCTGTTAAACTTGTAAAAATAGCTAAATAATGTATATAAAGTATGTGAGATATTATGAAATTACAAAAGTGCCAAAGTGTGACCCAATGTAATACATGTATTTCTTTGCACTCACATTGTGCTACTCAATCACAATGCACTACTGGGGCCAGATGAAAAACATACAATATTCTGTCACGGAACGTGTGGTGAAGGAACACTCCAGACGATGCAGCGTAACGGGAATGCAGACTTTAATATTACACATATAGAATCCAGGGAAATAACGAGCACACTGACTCAAGACACCAACGCTCTAACATAAACAATAACCAACAAGGATTGAGGGAGAACACAGGGTAGATATACACAGGAACAAATGAGGAGGGACGCACGGGGCACAGGTGACTGACATAACTAATTACAAAACACAGCTGAACGAAATGAACTAATAACGGTGACCATGGGAACTAACGAGAAGCGGGAAACTCAAACAAAGAACATGTGACTTTTTTTCCACTAATGAAGATATTTTGAAGAATATTTCAGCTGTGTTTGTCTATTGCAAGTCAACACAAACACTTTACTGTTTCATAAAGCTGAGTGTGAATTCCAATGTGATTCTTCAAGTGTTAAAGGGAAGATGTAAGCAGATAAACATATAAGAAAACGGTTTTACAATATAAATATTAAATGACAACAGTAATATCCATATGACCATTACCACTCCCTGTTTGGTTTGGTCTGCCCCAAAGTTTAAAACATGGTTATGGCTGAATCTATTATAAAGGGAAAAAAATCACATACAGTTCCAAGTTCAGCTTGACCCAGAAGTTTTTCACTACGTCTGAAAATCTAATCAAGATCAGTTTGGAAGCAGTAGCTGGTGTGGGATTTCCTCTTTATGACAACTCTGGAACTTGGAAGAGCATCATGGAGTGTCATTGCACCAGAAGGATGATGACTGTAACTGTTTTAAATTCCTCCATTTGAACAGGTGTTTCCCTCACTGTCAGAGCTATGAAGAATCCTCTGTGAGACATGTCATTACTAACCCTACTCAGTCTGTCTTCATCCTCTGCTAAAGCTGCCAGGACCTTTATGTTATATTCTGGTCTGAATCCTGAGGGTGTGTTGCGCTCAATGGTAAAGTGCTCATAATGGCTCTCACTTTTGTGTTGCCAGGATTCTGCTGGTCATCTGCATTTTCATCTGTCAGTGTACCACAGTGTCTAGTGGTCAAGGTGACTGGATAGTTGTTCAGACATTATGGATTAGTCAGTTTGTGTGATCTTTTTCCAAGTAAACAAAATGGAATACACAGCATGTGAAATACAGATAATTCACATTAGCAGCCATATCACCATGTAGCCCAAGACCGGTTGCCGACAGGGTTGAGCCTGGTCAGCACCTGGATGGGAGACCTCCTGGACTGCTGCTGGAAGAGGTGTTAGTGAGAGTGGTCCGTGTGGGTATAATGCCCCATTACAGTGTTAGGACACTATGTATACTGTTAAACTGAGGGCCAGACTCTCTGTGATCATTAAAAATCCCAATATGTCCTTCAAAAAAAGAGTAGTTTAACTCCAGCATCCTCGCCAAACTTGCCCATTGGCCTCTGTCCATCATGGCCTCCTAATCATCCCCATAATGATTGGCTTCATCACTCTGTCTTCTCTCCACCAATAAGCTGGCGTGTGGTGGGCATTCTGGCACAATATGGCTGCCGTTGTATCATCCATGTGGATGCTGCACATTGGCGGTGGTTGAGGATGTTCCTTTTTCCATATATAAAGCGCTTTAGTACACAGAAAAAGCACCATATAAATGTAACAAATTATCACAGTACAAACTTAATGAGAGAAAACAACATCACTTTTTGTGATTCCTCTTTACTTTAAAATGGTTTATGCTGTATGGGTTCTTACTCTGCAATGAAGTGGAGAATCATTTAAATGGTTGCGGAAACTGTGTGTTGACTTTGGTCAGAGTTTCCATCCATGTAGAGGTAATAAGTGCTGAATATTTGAGAGACATAGCTCTTAAAACAAAGCAGAATATACGGTTGTTAAAGAAATTGGCAGAATAATGGCACACTTTAATACACAAGCTATTTGCAATTTCTTTCTTTTTTTTTTTTTTGGTAAAGCTATTTTATTAAAACATGATGCCGCGACCCTTACCGACTTTGGCAAATCCATCTCTCTCTCTCTCTCTCTCTCTCTCTCTCTCTCTCTCTCAGAAGCATGTCACAGACTGCTAACTTCTAAAAAAAAAACACTTGAAGACACTTGGCCAGTTTATAAATCTGTCATCAGTGTACAGTGTGCACTGCACTGAACAAAATGGAAATAATCTAAATCTTTTGTTGTTGTACAACAGCATTTTAAACTACATACATTGATAAAAAGGCACTTTTCTATAGTAATATTAAAAGATGCTATGAAGGATTTGGTATCTAAGGTTACATGAAATGTAATTGTGTACTAAGTATGGGTAGTAGATATACCTATCCTTTCGTTCATGGTTCATCAGTAACTCCTCTTCCTTTAAATGCCTTGCTTATTGCTTATTGCCTCACTTTTAGTATTATGCAGGAACTATTCATTTAGATCCAAAGGGTCATTTGGGAATTTTATCACTTTTGGCGAGGTGCCTGTGTCTTGCCATTTTGACCTCTTATGAGAAGACCAAATGGACATAATAATGGGTACAATAATATTTTATGGCATCCTTTAATTCAGAAGAACAGCAGTTGGCCTGTGCAACCTAGGACTTTATTGATTCTGGAGATCATGTGGAAAAGTGGCTCAAGCTTGCACAGTTTAACAGGCACATTTCTGCACGTCTGAAAGGCCAAGGGAAGTGTCCTTTATATCAAGAAGCAATCACAACTTAACTTTTATTGACAAAATCCACTGAGAACGACTGACATATGATGGAAAAAGTGACCGCTTTTAAAACTGTTATTTATTAGTGGAAGGAATTGTGTAGCAGTTCTATGACTTCTGTATCAATGGTTTCTGTATCAGTTGTATCAATGGTTGCGCTCTTAAAAAAGGTTCTTTATTGTGCGGTTCTATGAAGAACTTTTAACATCCATGGAATTGTTTCATTGTACAAACAGCAGTTCAACTAAACCAAAACATTGCATACATGTTACAACTATATTACACTCTTTAAAGTTCCAAAAGAGTGTTTTCACAGAAATGCCACATAACCATTTAGAACCATCAGTTCTTAGAACCCTTTTCCACTACAAAGAACGTCTCAGGTTATGACTGTAACCCTAGTTCCCTGAGAAAGGGAACGAGACGCTGGAATTGTTTCCATGGAATTGTTTCATTGTACAAAAGGTTCCCTTTCGAGGGAACTTCAACGCTGCGTCAGATGACGCTTTGGGAACGCCCTCTGCGGCAATGCGTCTGATGCCTGAATGTTAACTAGTCAATGGCGAGAATGAGCGTCACGGACGGGTGACGTCATAACCCAGAAAGGATAAAGAACATCTGGAGTGATCACTCACTAGCTTTTTTGCTTCAGCAAAGCGCTCTGTGTGTGAAACTGTCTCTGTCTATTTATTGTTGTTTGTCCTCAAGCATTATATTATATTTAGACAGGAGTTTAATGGCGAGCAAACAGCAACTTGAGTCGTGTGTTCCTCCCTGCCCTCGCTACTATTACGAGTGGGGATACACATGATTCATGTGTTGTTTGTCGGGAGCAGAGCATGCACGTCAGCTCTTGTTGAAAGAGGAAAATTGAGCTCGAAGAGCAGAAAGCAAATGTAATCGGGGGCGTTTAGCTCTTCTTGAGGGAATAAAGTCACATTTTGCCGAGGCAGTGCGTAAATTTCGGGTCTGCAAACTACAATAAAGAATATAGTGTCTCTAATCTCGTGTCTACTGAGGTGATGCGCAGTTTATGGGTATGCATACTGCAGAACATTATAAATATTTAACCGATATCATTCTGGCGGCCTCCAAGGCCTTGCTGTCGGGGGTACCATCAAGTATGAGAATCGGGGGGCTGTTTCCCTCCGCTCACGTTTATGAGGTTTTTCTTTAATCTCGACCTGGACGCTGCTTCAGGTTCGCAGGTGCTTAGGTCTTTGTGTGCCGCAGTTTCACACAGACAGGCATTTGCAAGTGTGGCTTTTTGGTATATCGTTCCCAAAGCTTCATCATTACGACTTCTCAGGTTACGACTGTAACCCTAGTTCCCTGAGAGAGGGAATGAGATGCTGCGTCACCCAGCCATACTCCCTGAATACCTGTGATCATTTTGCTTCGGCTATTTGAAGCTGGTGAGCGATCACTCCAGATGTGCTTTATCCTTTCCTGGTCATGACGTCACTCACCCGTGACGCTCATTCTCGCCATTGGCTAGTTAACATTCAGGCATCAGACGCATTGCTGCAGAGGGCGTTCCCAAAGCGTCATCTGACGCAGCGTTGAAGTTCCCTCGAAAGGGAACCTTTTGTGCAATGAAACAATTCCATGGAAACAATTCCAGCGTCTCGTTCCCTTTCTCAGGGAACTAGGGTTACAGTCATAACCTGAGACGTTCTTTGTAGTGGAAAAGGGTTCTAAGAACTGATGGTTCTAAATGGTTATGTGGCATTTCTGTGAAAACACTCTTTTGGAACTTTAAAGAGTGTAATATAGTTGTAACATGTATGCAATTTTTTGGTTTAGTTGAACTGCTGTTTGCTTGTGTGACCTAGTTTTCTAGTGCTGTTCCCTTAATGTTTTGATTCTGTTCACCTGACTTTCTATTAATTAACTCATTTAGCCTGTATTTCTAAAATCATGAAATTTCTGAAATTTCACCACGTTTCGGTCGTGACTGCTTCAGTGGTGAGATCATTGTTTTAGTAGTGACAAAAGGAAACACATAATCATTTATTTGGGGGAAATAAACAAAATTTTAGTACAGTTATGCAAATCATTAGTATTTTAATATGTTTTAGTATGTGAGTTGATTCTGTATTGTGATGTAGTTGCTACCAACACATTACTGACACTACCGAAAATGTGTAGTCACGACCGAAACATGGGATGTTTTGTAAAAAATAAAGTATATTGAATTATCAACTAAGATGTTATTATAGTGTTTGATTCAATGTTTGTTCAAACTAATGAATCCTTCCCTTTGAAATCAGTTTGATAAACTTTATGCCTTTTACAAAGAAAGATTGGATTCAAAATAGAACAGATCTCATAAATTACTATTATATATATTTACAAGGTAGATGTAAACAAAATCTTAATAGGTCAATGTAACCCTTCTTATTTATTTATTTATTTTTATTATTGTGTTTCGGTAGCTACAAATTTGGGGAGAGGAAAAATATTCCCAAACTTTCAATGAGAATTAACCTCACAATTACTAGAAATGTGTACCTTGAGTGTTATACAATTTGCTTACATACAAAATTTGTGGGAAAAAGACGTTTCAAGACGTTTCCAACTATGACTTTGAACTGATTCTGTAGAATGGTCCTTATATACTCTGTTTTTTTTTTCAGTTCTTTGTCCAGTCTTGTCTTAGTTTTGCTTTTCTATATTCTGTGGATTATTATATTAAAGACAGTTTCCTGGAGTTCTTCGTCTTTGTGCAATTACTTATAGCACCCGCCCGTGACAGAAGACCGGACCTTAAACAGAAGATTTTTCTTGCAGCAGCATTTTTTCTTTTATTATTGCTCTTTTATTATGCATTTGCCTGCTGTTCAGTTATTCAGTCTGGAGCAGAGAGACCATCCACTGGAGGACCATTTTCATCTGGACTTTATTCATCTGGCATGCCTGATTCACTACCTGGATGAGGAGATTCCCCCTTCCATTTGTAAAGCGCTTTGAGTACCCAGAAAAGCGCTATATAAATGTAACGAATTATTATTATTATTATTACTACCCGAACCGCTTACTCTGCGTTTTCTACTACTCTAGCCCAGTAGCGACTCCTGACCGTAGGTAAGGTACATTCTGAGTTTTAGCACTAAAACATTTTGTAAGCTTTATATTCTAATTGCTGAACACACACAGAGCAATTTTTTGGCACAGGTTACATTCTTCAGCCTGAGGAAGGCGTTCTAAAGTTGATTAACAGGCTTTAAGAACACACGACAGAGAACGCTCTCTTAGAATTGCCTTAATGTAGTTTTTATTGCCTCCGAATGTTGTTTTAAAATTTAACAAGTTGTGGAGGAATTCCAGTGAGGAAAAGAAACATAAAACAAACAAAATGGAACGTCTCGGTTACAAAGGTAACCCTCGTTCCCTGAAGGAGGGAACGGAGACGTATGTCGGACAGACCGACAAATAGGAGTCTTCCTAGAGAGGCCAATCTACTTCGAGTGTAATTAAAATGCACATTGGCCTGCAATCATATGCAGCAGCTGCTCTGCCTTGCAGCGTGGGTATTTAATGAGCAGTAGGTGTGTTGCATCTTCAGTTTTTCGCTGAGGAGCCGAACAGGTCATGCGGCAGCATCAGCATGCAACCAGCAGCAAAGTCTTCATAGATAGAACCTTTAAGTCTGCTGACTGCAATGACTCAAAGGGAGCATTCTGAAGTACTCCTAGCACCAGAGTCAGGTCCCAAGAAGGTATGGAGGGGGGACGAGGAGGATTTAACCGCCTCGCCCCCCTAAGGACCTGACAATCCAGGTCGTGCTCACCAATGGATTTGCCATCTATGTGGTCGTGGTATGCAGAAATAGCAGCAGCATGGACTTTGAGGATGGAGGGGGAAAGCCTACACTCGAACCCTTGCTGCAAGAAAGAAAGCACGACTCCGATCGAGCATCTTCGGGGGTCTTCTCGGCGAGAAGAGCACTACTTGACAAACAGGTTCCACTTCAGGGCATAAGCATGTCTCGTAGACTGAGCACGTGCCGAAGTGATGGTGGTAAGTACCTCGGGGGGTAAGTCACCTAGAACCTCCACGTCCCATCAAGGGACCAGACATGGAGTTTCCAGAGAACTGGACGCGGGTGCCCCGTCTCTGAGAAAGAAGGTCCTTCCTCAGAGGAATGGGCCAGGGAGAGGCTGTCGCGAGGAGTGAGAGTTCTGGCAATTAGGTCTGGTCCACCCTGTCCCATATCTTAGAGAGATGTGGAATACAGGAGATAGTTGTTTCATATAGGGAACAACCAGTACTTGCCAGAGCTGCAAGTCTTTTAATGTTGCTGTAGGCCTCTTGACCAATTTTCTCTTTGTCTTCTCATAAATTTTGTAAATGGTAATTGCAGTACTTTCTCCACTTGTTGATGTCTGTCTTCATTGTCTTCCAGAGTACATCCAATGCCTTGTGGATTTTTGTAGTCCTCATCCCAGTGATACATTTCAACAGTAAGAACTCACTGATGCTTTGTAAACTCTTTGTGGCCCATGGCTCTTGGAGTAGCATCCAACCAAGAAGATGTCAGAAAAATCTAACAAGAACAGCTGGGATTTATTTGGAGTCATTTCAACTTAAGACAGCTGTGTACCATTTTACATGAGCTTGATGTTTAGTTCATGTTGTGGATGACTGATTCTACACAAAATGTACTAAATGAAGTAAAACCAAAACACTGATCATAAAACTGTGTTTAAGTCTATATTAAAAGTGAAATGAAGAGGAAATAGGGTTAGAGTTAAATTGTTATCAAAGTTGAGATCTCTTCTAAAACTATTTTTAAAACATATTTTTACCAGTAGAAAAATGTGAGAATCAGGAGTTTGATGTTCATGTATCCTCATTTCTGTGTAGGAGACACGGTAACACTTTGGTATGAGGAACACATATTCCCTATTAACTATGATTTTTGCCTCACACTCTTAATTTACTGCTTGTTAATAGTTAGTAAGGTCGTTTTGTGGAAATTAAGTTCAGGTATGGGGTCAGAATTAGGGATTGTTGGACCGGATGCCAAGTTGCTTTGCCAAGAAAAAACTCTTTATTGTCATATGTACATTAGGCATAGGAGAGAAGATTGTTCTGTTGTCTTCAGGCCATCTTCATGTGCTTCTCTGGGGGGCAATATGTTACATCGAGCTTATATACCATGACTAGAGATCTTGCAATTCCTGTCAAGGTAGAGAAACATGTTGGTTTCTTTAAAATAGAACGGATACTTCATGCTTACATATTTTACTTCCATATAGGGAATACTGTACATCAATAGATGTTTAAATCATGGAACAACTGCATCAGCTGAAACATGTGCAACATGTGCTCCCTTCCATAATACATGTACACATACATTCCTGTGAAGCCAAAATGATCTCTCCTCCCCTGTGCATACCATATGACACTACATGTTCATACAGACTTGGCTCAGGAAGCTTATGCTTTCTCAAATAGAATATGCATTTGATTATACATAAAAATAATATTAAAACAATGAAATTTTAATCTTCAGGATGTAGAATATGGTCATGCAGAATACGGCATATTAATAAGCAGCCAATAGGCTGTGACACTTCCACAGATTAGAAAGGTATGAAACCTTTTCAATTGATGTTTCGATTATTATTTGTTTGTTTGTGGTTTTGGTTATGGTGGTGTGAACTATTTGTATGTAAACCATTTTCTGTGGGGTAGAGGATTAGTTACATGCAATTGGGATGTGAGAGGAGGAAGGACTCTTATGGGTAAAAAGGTCATTGCTGCACAATAGATGCTGGGAAATGGCGGGCTCCCGCTGGAGCAAGTGCAATGGACTAAGTTGAATCTGATCGGATGAAAGATTATCTGATGTTTTTTGGGGCCTATTACCTGTGGAGTATCACATTTCCTCCTTTTGTGGATTATATTTCCTGTTCCTGTGCATTGCTTTAGGAATCCAGAAATCCCAGAGGAGTTGGGTGAGATCGTGGTGTTTTTTGGACTTCTCTGTTATACTTGTTTTCCTTTTTTGCTGGTATTATCATATTTTTTTGGACTCAGACTGTTGATTCATGGACTCAAGTCATCGAGTTATGAGGGTTGTATGTTGTTTGAGTGATGTTGCAGACATGTGCTTAAATGTTTGCTAATATATGCATTAATCAATGAGACTGTATGCTTTGTTGCTGATTTACTAAAGTGATTTACAGCGAGGTGCACAAACCCAAACTATCCTAAAAGAACCCCGTGTTAACAATGACACTTCGAGAAAGAAAAGTTTAATTTGTTACAAGGCAAGTTAAAATTGAGAATTGTTCCCCACACTAAATTGTTACTGGAGATACATTTGAAATGTTAAAGCTATCTAATTTTTCATTCCTCTTTTCTTTGGGAATGACTTCAACATCTGCCCAGTTTGAATAAGAATGGATGCTTAGCCACTGTAAAAATACATTTTCTTAATTTCAGTTCATTAAATGAGTGCCTGGTTCTTGGAAACATCTCGGTCTTGGTCCAGCGACCCAGTCTAGCTTCAGGGGATCTGTTACTGGTATCAGTCCAGGTCTGGGTCTTGGAGAGATGAGTCTTGACTCCAACTCTGGCCTAGAATTGGAGAGGAACGTCTCCAGAGCCTTGTTGAATCCAAGCTACTAAGAATTAAAGCTTTTGTAGGGGACTAAGTGGGTCCTACTAAATATTATAAACGTGTACTGTACATAATAGACTGAAAGAAAGAAATACCTCTATTTCTCTCAATAGTTTAAATATTTACTCATGTAAGCATTTAAGATCTACAATCAAACCAGGAAAGGAATTATGAGAACACTTATTCCCTCAACAGTCTTTTTAGATTGACTATGACTGCATACCTCTCTTTCATCAGAACGTTCATGGAGCACGGAAGGCAAGACAGATGTCTTCAAAATTAAAATTCAGTGTTCTCAAAACAAAGCTATTAATGGTTGACGTCATATATCTTGGACCAAACAATCCACTAAATAAGAACCTCATTGACTGGAGACCAGTTCTCTAAAGACTTCCTAGCTGCAATATATTTCTGTGTGCATTACCAGATATTTATCTGTATGTGCCTGTTCATTTCTTAGACAAACTACAATTTTAATGTTAAATTCATTTTAAAAGAGTCATTAGACACAACCCCCCCCCCCCCCATCAGCCCACAATTTGTGATGTATTTTAATAGCCCAGAAATATAATATCGTATAATTTTGACAGTACATTTCTCGGCCCATCATAGAAATCGGCCTTGGCCATGTTTCAGCGCTGAAAAATACACTGGCATTGTATTTTACATATTTCACAAAGTCCTTTATATCCTGCCCCAAATACTGTCAGATACGTCACACCCTAACCTTGAAACTGCGTGAAGTGGGACTTTGTGTGGTTAGTGCAGGATTTGACATGGTGCCTGACATAACATCACCCTGCTCCAACGATCAGACAATAGGCTGGCTAGGCTTCCCACAGCTCTGTGCTTCAGAGAAATGATTAAAAACATAATTCATTTCTTCTCAATAAACTCACTAGCCTGACATGTCAGGGATTTGTCTCGATGCACCAGTGTTCGCAAAGAGAAGCTTAGTGAACCGCTACCCAGAATGCATTTTGAATGACATCACCTTTTGTTATGTTTGTTTGTATCTGTAGCTGTAGTCACCATCTTGGTTGGGAGACAAAGGAATTCATTGTTTCACTTGTTTTGTGGTAGTTTCAGCATGAGGATGAACGATGACGATATGGTATTAAAACGTTAGTTCATCCTCATGTAGTTCCAAATCATAAGATTGCTTAATATGATGATCAGATAAACCGAGCATATTTAATGTGCTCTATGTACATTTATCAATGTTTATATGAGAATAAAAGCTTAAATTAAATCTGTTCATCATATAAAGTGATCGTTTCTCTTTTAGAAGAATTGGATTAATCTGCTTGACTTATGAACGTTTTGGTGCATGGACTTTCTATGGAGGGACATAAATCTCATTAAAAATAGCTTCTTTTTGTTTCAAAGATGAATGAAATACTGTTTGGAATGACGTGATGGTGAGTAAATGATGACAGCATATCTGTGGGTAAACTATCCCTTTAAAGCATAATTTATTAGACTAAAGGCAATAATTATCAACAACAAGGTATTTTGTGAGGAAATGGTTCAACATGGCCTTATAAAAGTATTTCTCTTTCTCCTTTGACAACCGTTCAAAAGTAGCCTCAAAATATCAAATAATCTGACATTGTTCATGCATTTCCAAAAATCATATTAGTATCTATTCATAACTTTGTCTGCTTACTCAGCCACATGTACAACAGCAACTGAATCTTCCCTGTAGGTTTTTGGTATCGCTACTTCTAAATAGAGCTTTGTTGAAAGTGGCTATACTTTCTTGGCAGTCGACGGTGCACGTCTCTCTATAGCTCGGGAGAGAGCTGACCAAATGTTTGCACATCATTAGGAAATCAGGAAAAGAGGTTTTTAATTACAGTGATGAAAGTATTGTTTAAAATGAGTGCTCTCATGCCTCAGCTGAATATATGTTCTCTGAACAAATCACACACTTTAATCATTGTTTCCACAGCTGAGGGACACCCCCCACATTTTCTCCTTATATTAATCAGATTAATGAAATACAATCTTAAAGCTGGAAAGGACGGCATTTGCCAGGTGTTCTGTTTCAGCGACAAAGTCTTATGAATATGAAGAAATACGTTTTTGGGGACGAGAGTAAGCCTCTAACCTCCCAAAGATATGATGAAAATACCCGAGAATATAAACAGATGCTTTGCAGGCTCGAGGGGAGAAACAGAGTTTGCGTCGTTATTCTCGAAGAACGAATGGCTTAGATCGCTTGAGAATTGGATCACTGACTCATAATTGGCAGCTGAAGCTGCAGTAATGAGAATACAATGAAAGGATCTGAAATCTGGCTATTTATTCATATCTTGAATGAATTGTGGCCTCCATGTTTTCGTGTTCTGATTTGGCACATGTAAGTTAACTGAATGCATTGTCACTTGTCTTGTGCTGTTGATTCCACTTGTCACCAACATATCCAAATGTGATGTAGTGATATTCAAGCAGCCGTTTAGTCTCGCAGAACCAGACGTTCACATTGCAGCTTATTTTGAACAAGAACAGTTTAGGGGCTCAACCAAATAATGGCACAGTAGTCGCCTCCTCCCAGAACAGGTGAACAGACGATTTTCAGCAATGCCTTTAACCTTACAAACTTTGGTCAAACCCAATGATTTGTTCCTTGTCTAAAGACCCAAACCGCAGTTAACTTTTCTTACACCCGGAAATTAGGTAAAACTGGCCAATCAGATTAGAGCTTGCAGATTAGTTGAAAACAAACAAAACTATTGCTTGATGGAAAATACTCCTGGATTGAACTGTTCTCTTGCTCAACAGAGCTCAAGCCAGCAATCTTCTGATTATCAGCCACCCCAAAAACATTGAACACATCTGATTTGATTAATTCAAAAATATCAATGTGCCCGGTAACACTTTAGTGTAGAGAACACATATAAACTATGACTTTTCCCTTAATAGAAACCTAATTTACTGTTCATTAATAATTAGTAAGAAGGTTAAGTTTAGGTATTGGTAGGATTAAGAATGCAGAATAAGGCATTAATATTTTCTTAATAAGTACTAATAAATAGCCAATATTGTAGTAATTTGCTTGCTAATAATCAGGGTTGGGGAGTAATGAAATACAAGTAACTTAGTGACGTATTTAAAATACTCAATTTGAGTAAGTGTATTTCATTGCAGTTACATTTTAAATGGGTGGTAATCAGATTACAGTTACATCTGAAAAGTGTTTTAGATTACCAAAGTGATTACTTTGAGTTTTAATGTCATTTAAACAGCGATTGGTGATTCTCTGACTCTGACCGTCTGAAAAAGAGTTAAGTTTCATGTTTTCCACTGTTTTCATGTTTTGTGAGTCATTTTATAATTCACTCGTCACTGCAACTTTTTCTCATAATTTGTTTTTTTTCCTCACAATTGTGAGTTTGTATTTCACAATTCTGACTTCTTTTTCTCACAATTACGAGATTTAAACTCACAATAGCAAGTTATAAAGTCAGAATTGGGAGATATTAACTTGCAATACTGATTTTTTTTTTTCTTGCAATTGTGAATTTAGTATGAGAGTTTATATCTCATAATTCTGACTTTTCTCAATATTGTGAGTTTATATTTCATAATTCTGACTTTTCTCAATATTGTGAGTTTATATTTCATAATTCTGACTTTTCTCAATATTGTGAGTTTATATTTCAGAATTCTGACTTTTCTCAATATTGTGAGTTTATATTTCATAATTCTGACTTTTCTCAATATTGTGAGTTTATATCTCATAATTCTGACTTTTCTCAATATTGCAAGTTTATATCTCATAATTCTGACTTTATAACTCAGAATTGCAACTTCATATCACACAATTCTGAGGGAAAAAGTCAGAATTGTGAGATAAAAACTTGAAATGATCTTTTTTGTGTTTGTTCCACACTTATTAGTATTCCAAAGTGTTCTAAAGTATTTAGATTAAGTTACTAAACTTGAGTAATGTAACGAAATACGTTACAAATGACTTTATAAAGCATGTATTTTGTAATCTGTAGTGAAATACATTTTAAAAGTAACCTACCCAGCCCTGCTAATAAGCAACTAGTTAAAGGACCCTAAAGTACACACTGTATCCCATATAATATTTACACTGATGATCAACATTTTCCGAGGGTTAAGTTCCTCCTTTCATTTACCATTTGGCAGAAAAAAAGAAGTGTTTGTGATCCTATTTTTGTACCGTATTCAGCACTTGACAGATGCCATTTCTTTTATTTTCCTTTCTTTATTAATGCTTTTTGGCATCATTATTATAAGGGTATTACATTGCAGGACATGTGTAGATTAGATGTCTTGCACGTTACTTCAGGCTTTGACATACCTGAAACATGCAATGCCTTCTAAGGCAAATCCAGTCTTGTACTTTTAACCAAAATGGTATTTGAGGGAAAATTGTTTCTGAGCGCTGATATATTTGGTAAAAATAGGACACCCAGAGTCATGTGAAAATACCATGCTGTCAAGAATTGTAGTGTCTTTCATTGAAGTGTAATTATAGTGTGAGCCATACATGTTTTTTAAACCATATCAGTTGACCGTCATGTATTGTAAGAAACCACAGGATCAAAAATGTCATCAGTTAGTTGAAACATTTGCTGTTTTTTAAGTTTATACAAAAATATGAATGTCATTATTTACTCAGTCTTATGTCATCTCAAATCAGCATTATTTCTGTAATTTGTGGAACACAAAAGGAAAAATGTCGACGAATGCACTGGATCTCTGTTATTTCTATAATGGCTCTAACTATTCCCAGACATTGATGTCAACAACATGTCAAAATTGTAGTCTGATTAATATTTCTTTTTGTCAACATATGTAGGCCGTATATACTTCTAAAAGTAGCAGTAAATCAACCTGACTTTAACTCTCAACCTAAAATGAGTATGACATCCTCTTTCTGTTCTCGATTGTTCTCTTGTCAGTTTGAACACAAGGAGGGGCTGTACATGGCCCTGGTTTACAGAGACATGAGTGTGACCAATTTATTTATTTTGTGGGGTATTCAACATCTGCCTTAAAATACTGTGTTCAGTGAAACAGCAAAATGATAATATTATTAATAATGAAAAGAGGCTGATAGATAGAAGCAGAACAAAGAGCTGTTAAACTTGCATTGAGTTACAACAATAGATCTAAAAATAGAAATTTGAAGGCCTGCAAACAGTTTCGCCATGAGCAGGGTTGAGGAGTAACGAAATACAAGTAACTTAGTTACGTGTTTAAAATACACAATTTGAGTAAGTGTATTTCATTACAGTTACATTTTAAATGGGTGGTAATCAGATTACAGTTACATCTGAAAAGTGTTTTAGATTACCAAAGTGATTACTTTGAGTTTTAATGTCATTTAAACAGCGATTGGTGATTCTCTGACTCTGACCGTCTGAAAAAGAGTTAAGTTTCATGTTTTTGACTGTTTTCATGTTTTGTGAGTCATTTTATAATTCACTCGTCACTGCAACTTTTTCTCACAATTTGTTTTTTCCCTCACAATTGTGAGTTTGCATTTCACAATTCTGACTTTTCTCAATATTGCGAGTTTATATCTCATAATTCTGACTTTTCTCAATATTGTGAGTTTATATCTCATAATTCTGAATTTTCTCAATATTGTGAGTTTATATCTCATAATTCTGACTTTTCTCAATATTGCGAGTTTATATCTCATAATTCTGACTTTTCTCAATATTGTGAGTTTATATGTCATAATTTTGACTTTTCTCAATATTGCGAGTTTATATCTCATAATTTTGACTTTTCTCAATATTGCGAGTTTATATCTCATAATTCTGACTTTTCTCAATATTGTCAGTTTATATCTCATAATTTTGACTTTTCTCAATATTGCGAGTTTATATCTCATAATTCTGACTTTATAACTCACAATTGCAACTTTATATCACACAATTCTGAGGGAAAAAGTCATAATTGTGAGATAAAAACTTACAATGACCTGTTTTGTGTTTGTTTCACACTTATTAGTATTCCAAAGTATTCTAAAGTATTTAGATTAAGTTACTAAACTTGAGTAATGTAAGGAAATACGTTACAAATGACTTTTTAAAGCATGTATTTTGTAATCTGTAGTGAAATACATTTTAAAAATAACCTACCCAGCCCTGTACATGAGCACCAAACACCCTCTTTCGCTTATTTAGAGAATTACTGACAGTGAGAGTGATGTCTGACAAACTGACTAGAGCAATAAGTGTAAAATGCGGCGTTTGAGTTCAGTCTCGACCAAAGTCTCGACCGATAACTTATGCATTGAAGTCTAGCATTTACTTAGATACTGTAGGGGATTTTTACAGTTAAAGACCCGAAAGACCAGATATGATAAATGAAGACCCGGAGTCAGAGTTAAAAAAAAAAATTGATGAATTTTACTGAAGAATAGTTTGCAGTTTCATCAGAAGAAGCATCTTCAAGTCTCACAAGGAGCTCTCTCTCTTACATTCACATTTCCACAACAGTTATACTCTAACAGAGTCCACTAACTACGTCATTACTAAGATTCTGATTGGTTAAGAAAACTAGACAAAACTGGTAATTTTCCACACATGGACAGATAGTCAGAAGCATATCTCCTTCCATCATGATGCTGACGATCGGACCCTGAACTTGGGGACAGGATGTCCTGTTAAGTCAGGACAAGGCGTCTGCAGGTCTCCGAGAGCCAATTGTCCACCAGTACCCATAAAGGACATACAAAGATACACAAGATTCACAACTTCTTCAAGGCTGAAGTTGATCTGAGCTCTGCTCTGAACAGGAAACTTTACCAAAACATTCTGATAAGTTGTATTTTTCTCTCAGGTAGAGGTGCAGACAATATACATCAGTATTAGTCATCTAGTGTTTGAAAATGAAAAGGAAAATAAATGTTTAAATATGAGTTGAAGTTATTCAAATAATTAATATTTAGAAAGATAAATGTTGATTAATAACTTCATGATAAATCACTCAAAATAGAAGCGGCAGTGAATCCACCCCTTCAATACAGTGTAAGAGTAATATATGTTGTACTGAATAAGAACATTTGGGGAAGGGAGTTTCTTATACTCTGACCTCAGAAAAGTATTTGCGGTACTGTGATGGGAATATTGCATGGCAAAAGCACTAAAGTAGCACAGTCCCTAAAGGTGTAAATTCAAAGCAAAAAAAAATAGGAAATAGTTTTGTTGGTACAGCCAATCTGGATGATTGCAAAGAGGATTTCAACATGTATTAAACAATGGCTAGCCGATGTGCTCCAGTTAAGATAAAAACAATACCTAAAACAATACATACAGTATATCCTCATAAAGTCATCATTCAGTGAAATATATTATAATATATTTTTTGGATAAAGTACTGAAGATCATATCTGTGCTAGTTTGCCCAGCAACCATAGATAGTTTGAGGAACACATTGGCCACCCTCCATAAGATATTACGACCTAAGGGAAACGCAAACCCTGGAAAAATAATTGTTGACATCCATAAAAGAAAATGGAAGGATAGGATTTGAGCAGAGGCAGCCAGAATTCTCCCATGGTAGTCCAAAACGTTGAGACTGTTGAGCAGAATGTTCTTGTTCTAGGCCAGGAAATGGATGTAGATGATTGGCTGAAAAGGAGATGAAAGAGACACCATGCATCTTGTAGAATTCTCAGGCACTGAACTTAAAAAAAAAAACACAATGACCAATGTGTCATGGTTGGGTGGTTGCAATGACGCAATGAGATCAACAGTCTTTAAAAAATCCAACAGGAATGCGCAGGAGAAAACGGGAGTAGTCAGAAACAACCACATAAAACAAAGATATATACAACACTGAAGAAACAACGGGATGAACTGAAGGTTTAAATACACAAGTGAGGCTAATCAACAAAACAGGGAACAGGTGTGTAACTTAATTAACAACCATGGAAACTAACCATAGATATATACACTAGAGCTGTGTCCGAAACCGCTCCCTATCCACTATATAGTGCACTATATCGGGTGTCGGCCGTTTTGTAGTGCTGTGAACGACTTCATTCCCCACATTCGTTCACTACTTTTACCCACAATCCTCTCTGATTTTGAGTGTATGTTCGATGTACACTCGTTAAAGCGCCGTTACCCAAAATCCAACGCGATAAGACGATCGAGCGCGAAAAAAATAAATATGGCGGACGGCAATACAGGAAGCGGCAACTTCTACGAATGTAAGTGTCATTTTTTATTAATTAGAACATCTTTGTAAAGATATTTTGAAGCGAAATGATACAGGTTTATATCATAATATATATACTTATTATCATATGATAATTTGGTCGATTTTTCTCATATGTTAGTGAACTGTTGTACATTGTATACTGTTGTTTATATTGTATTTATTTGCTATTATATTTTTTATAAACAAATGTGACTGTAGTGTTTTTGTTCTGTTATTTTTAAATATAAATGTACTAAATAGCATGACACAGGTGTTTTTATTCTCAGTAAACATGACAAATAAACAGTAATATACAATTCATGAAGCTAAACAGGACATATTACAGACGGGTATAGGAAATGTTAATGACGAAATTGTCTGGCGCGTGCTATTAACGTCAGCGTCCGAATTCGCTCACTCATTTTCGTTCACTCTTTGCTGATATAGTGCGCTCAACTGCCATGCACTATATAGGGGTTAGTGAACGAGTGAACGAGTGGGCGGTTTCGGACACAGCTTAGATGTTGCCTTGGCTACGGCAGTTCATTGGAACGAATGCGTCAATAGAGCCGCCATCTTGGAACAGGGGAGCCCCTCCTCTTTAATGCATCAGCGTCAATCTAGGCAAAAGGTCTAACGGAAATAAAATCACCACGAATAGTCATGAATGCGATTTTTCTAGGTTTTTTTTTTTTTTTTGGTTTGTTTCAACGGTCAGACATGTATTTATCATTGAGTCCAGAGAAAATTTAAGGTTTTGATATTAAGATAATCTACTTTTTAAAAATAATGCATAGTGCTAGTAGGCCTAAGTTTATTAGTCACATCCTTCCACTTCAGTAAACTTCGAATGAACTATCGCTACTTACCTATTTAAATTGTATTGCTTTATTAAATTTGATACACAAAGCAATTTGGAGGTGGAAGCAAATCACAAATTTGCGAGGAACATAATGTGAAAGTTAGATAGTTGAGGTGCCAAAGACCGTTCAATCTTTTCTTTATTCCTGTCCCGCAATACTTTTGCCACATTAAATAAGTACGTACTAAAGTCACATTCATACAGAACCCTCCTCCCCCCTTAAATCAGTGTAGTGTTTTCAGGGACCGGCCTTGTTTTTCAAATGCTATACAGCACGTGTCCAAACTGAACACACTTCTATATTGATTTTAGTTGCACACAAAGTCAAAAACAATACAATGCAGCAAACAGAAAAGATCATTCCCAGGTAGAGATCGCTGCATACATGAGGTAAAAACACAGCAGTCTTTTTCCATTTAGGCAGCAAATTAACGCAGTTGTGGACACCACAAGCTAGTCAGTATTACAGAACAATGTTATTGTATTTTATTTAATGACATATCAGCAATCAAAGCTATTTTCATGGCAAAAATTCAATTACAGAAACACATATATCATATAAATGCAATAAAAACAAAACTAATATAAACAGCATTATATTTATATTTATATTTATTCATATTATAGCATATTTTTTAAATTAACATATGATAAAAAAAAATCCAAAACCTTTTCAAGCATAATCTCATTAAATACGTCCTTCAGTGAAGTAACTTCATAAAAGAGCATTCTGCTTGTGATAAGTCAAGGACAATCTAATAAAATGTGTTTGACAGAAAAAGGAATCTTACAAAACATACATGAAGTTAGGTATTCACAAAAAAAGCATGGGTCAATTTTTAATGTTCGTATTAAGAGCTTCGGAATCTACAAACCAAACAAATCCATAAGTCCATAGAATTTAGGGTACTTCCAGGGACATAGTCAAGTGAGAGCAGAGTAAAGGGCCTGGCTGAAAAGGTTTGTTCCCGTTTTTTTGTTGTTGTAAACCGTTTCTGTTTTTTCCTGTCACGTCGCAGCTCATCAGATACAATCGGGGTAAACAGCCAGAACTAGTATGTTTGGATAAACTTGTTCAGGTGAACGTTTTAACTTAAGACTCATCTCTGTTAGCCAAGAATGCTGACTGAAGTTAGCATAGCATGCTAGCTGGAAATAGACGGAGACTGAACTCAGAGACACAGCGCCAGTCGGAGAAACTATTGAATAGAGACCAAATCAACTGTCCACATTTCCAACATCTTACGATCATTTGACATTGATATACATTCTGTTCATTGTCGGTTTTCCTAACTGTCAAAAACTAATGGGTAACTAGCATGGATTAGCTGCGGTCGTTGACCAAGGACTGAAACAAACTAACGTAACCAGAAATATAATTTCGTAACATTCAATATCATAAAGCACATTCTCACTTGTGAAATGTAATCCCTTGCTGTCTGGTTTTTAGATTTCTTTCGTTTGAACATCCATACCCAGCACAAAAGTCCGGCATCGTTCATGAATTCAAAGTACAGGTGGAGATAGCAGCGTTACCTAGCTACTTCTTATGACAAGACCCCTGTTCCAAGATGGCGGTGGTTTTGACGCAGGCTTAGAACCCCAAGGCGACATCTAGTATATCTAAAGAAACTAACTATGAACACAGGCAGGTATGGAAAACTAAAAGACAAACAATCTGAACAAGCTAAACCATTCATGCTCCCCAGTATGGGATGCTGGTTTCTGGGTTGGTGGTCCCCAGAATGAGATGCTGGTTGCTGTGCTGGTTCCCAACATGGGATGCTGGTTGCTGGTTTTCTGGTATGTATGGCGTACTGGTTTGGTACTCCCCAGCATGGGATACTGTTTTTTTTAGTCCCCAGCATGGGATGCTGGTTGCTGGTTTGCAGGTCCCCAACATGGGATGCTGGTTGCTGGTGTGCTGGTTCCCAGCATGGTATACTGGTTGCTTATTTGCTGGTCCCCAACATGGGATGCTGGTTGCTGGTTTGCTGGTCCCCAACATGGTATACTGGTTGCTGATTTGCTGGTCCCCAACATGGGATGCTGGTTGCTGGTTTGCTGGTCCCCAACATGGTATACTGGTTGCTGATTTGCTGGTCCCCAACATGGGATGCTGGTTGCTGGTTTGCTGGTCCCCAACATGGTATACTGGTTGCTGATTTGCTGGTCCCCAACATGGGATGCTGGTTGCTGGTGTGCTGGTCCCCATCATGGGATGCTGGTTTGCTGGTCCCCAACATGGTATACTGGTTGCTGGTTTGCTGGTCCCCAACATGGTATACTGGTTGCTGGTGTGCTGGTCCCCATCATGGGATGCTGGTTTGCTGGTCCCCAACATGGTATACTGGTTGCTGGTTTGCTGGTCCCCAACCTGGGATGCTGGTTGCTGGTGTGCTGGTTCCCAGCATGGTATACTGGTTGCTGGTGCGCTGGTCCCCATCATGGGATGCTGGTTGCTGGTGTGCTGGTTCCCAGCATGGTATACTGGTTGCTGGTGTGCTGGTCCCCATCATGGGATGCTGGTTTGCTGGTCCCCAACATGGTATACTGGTTGCTGGTGTGCTGGTCCCCAACATGGTATACTGGTTGCTGGTTTGCTGGTCCCCAACCTGGGATGCTGGTTGCTGGTGTGCTGGTTCCCAGCATGGTATACTGGTTACTGGTGTGCTGGTCCCCATCATGGGATGCTGGTTGCTGGTGTGCTGGTTCCCAACCTGGGATGCTGATTGCTGGTGTGCTGGTTCCCAGCATGGTATACTGGTTACTGGTGTGCTGGTTCCCAGCATGGTATACTGGTTGCTGGTGTGCTGGTCCCCATCATGGGATGCTGGTTTGCTGGTCCCCAACATGGTATACTGGTTGTTGGTGTGCTGGTCCCCAACATGGTATACTGGTTGCTGGTTTGCTGGTCCCCAACCTGGGATGCTGGTTGCTGGTGTGCTGGTTCCCAGCATGGTATACTGGTTACTGGTGTGCTGGTCCCCATCATGGGATGCTGGTTGCTGGTGTGCTGGTTCCCAACCTGGGATGCTGATTGCTGGTGTGCTGGTTCCCAGCATGGTATACTGGTTACTGGTGTGCTGGTTCCCAGCATGGTATACTGGTTGCTGGTGTGCTGGTCCCCATCATGGGATGCTGGTTTGCTGGTCCCCAACATGGTATACTGGTTGTTGGTGTGCTGGTCCCCAACATGGTATACTGGTTGCTGGTTTGCTGGTCCCCAACCTGGGATGCTGGTTGCTGGTTTGCTGGTCCCCAACCTGGGATGCTGGTTGCTGGTGTGCTGGTCCCCATCATGGGATGCTGGTTGCTGGTTTGCTGGTCCCCATCATGGGATGCTGGTTGCTGGTTTGCTGGTCCCCAACCTGGGATGCTGGTTGCTGGTGTGCTGGTCCCCATCATGGGATGCTGGTTGCTGGTTTGCTGGTCCCCAACCTGGGATGCTGGTTGCTGGTGTGCTGGTCCCCAACCTGGGATGCTGGTTGCTGGTTTGCTGGTCCCCAACCTGGGATGCTGGTTGCTGGTGTGCTGGTCCCCATCATGGGATGCTGGTTGCTGGTTTGCTGGTCCCCATCATGGGATGCTGGTTGCTGGTTTGTTGGTCCCCAGTGTGGGATACTGGTTGCTGGTTTTCTGGTCAACATCCTGTTATACTGGTTGCTGATTTGCAGGTCCCCAGCATGGGATGCTGGCTGAAATTCTCTTTCAGTAATTGATGTAAGTACAAGCTATTACTGTTGTCTACAATATTTCATGCTCCTAACTGCATTGACAACTTTTTACAGCTGGATTTTGACATTACGAATGAGCATGAAAGTCTTTAAAAACTTTCATTCAAGTTGACATTAACTTTCCCACTGAAAGAGCTCTTCTCATAACCTCTGTTATTGAACAAACTGCTTATGATTATGCTGTTATTGGCATCATCCCACCACCATGAATGAGGTATTGAGTCACTTTCCTCAGCAATCCTCCACTCTGGTGGTCATTGTACCCACTACCAAAATGTTTAGTAATGCCACACCACAATGAACACCGCTCCGCCAGTTCCCCATACTTTTAGGATTTAACTAGGCCTCAAAGACAACACTTTTGTTGGAAAAAACTGCTTATGCTACTAGTTGTGATTAGGAACATGGTATCTGGTCAACTAGCTAATAACCAGCTTGGTGCAACTAAAAACCCTAGCTGGACCAAGCTGAGGAGCATTTTCCAAAGCCAACTACGGCTGCAAGTTCCATCATTACCAAAACAATTTTATGGAATTTCTGACTATAGTTGGCCAACAATGCTTTTGGGAAACACACCCCTTGTTATTAGCTAGATACCAGCTTGACCATCTGGTATGACCTGCACATTTTGAGGGGGTCTGATCTAGGAAAGTCTTGTAGCTAGAAACCAGCTTCTATGTTCAAAGACACAGCTACCAGCTTAAGATGGATTTTCCAACATGGCTATTCTTGCTGTGGTAAAACAAATAAATCCCAAGTTTTGATGTGGTGTTTATTACATCACTTGCGGTTGACAATTGTTTTGACTGGAAATACTGAAATTTGTTCTAGCAAAAAAGCACTGTTTTTTTTCATTCACTCTGTGTCATGGTGTCGGTAATATAAATACATGTACATATTGGATACAAGATCCAGTTAACACTCATTGTCTGTATATTTATGCCAAGATTGGGATCCAGCTAAAGTCAGCAGTCTTGGCAGAGATAAAAAGGCATGGCACTAAAAATCAAGTGTAAGAAATGGCAGTGTATCAGTATATGTATGATTCTCCATTGGTTTTTGTTTGAGGTATTTGTTCTCCATTAGTATTTGGTTTATATCTTTTTTTTTAAAATCTACAATCACTTGACATTGATACCACATACTTTCAGGTTAATATTTAGTGGTCATGGGATAACTGGATTTTGTTAGCAGCTAGAAAACTCTTCCCCATTGCGCATAAATTCAACCATCTCTTAGGTCTGAAAAATACCCTATCCTCTTGGGACCTACAGACTTTTGTTCACTGTAGTGGACATTATATTTTAGTGAATTTCTCTGACACCATACATGAGACAGTTTTAAGTCTGGATGTCCTGTAAAGATTCACATTCTGTTGTCAGACTGCAGATAAATGAAGACGGTGGTGGTATAACATGCGGAGTCTATGTCCATTATATGTAAACTCTCTTTCAGACTGAATTTAATTCAAGTTTTGGATTTACTTGATCCTTGGTGACCTTGGTGTCCGTCTGTGTTACATCTGTCAGCTGTGGGTGCAATTATTTACCAGCAGATGGCAGCCTTCCTCATTGTCACTCTCTGTTATTCCCAAACTCCATTTACAAGGACGTTCTGCTCATTATTAGATTATCAGTTTCAGCTGTGTCTTGTTTAAACTATGTAATTTAACTCTATTCATACTCCTTGAGGCTTTGTATCAGTATGTACTCTTGTTTGGTGTTACTGACAGTTTTCTGAGTAGCCTTGTTATTCCTGGTTCTGATATCTGCCTTATTTTGAATTTGGACTGATAACTTGTGCTTTTGACCCTCTGCCTGGTTTTTGGATTATGACTGTTAATTGTATTTACTTATTAAACTGCACATGGAGTGAGTGAGTCAGTCAGTCAGTCAGTCAGTGAATGAGTGAGTCAGACAGAGAATGATTCAGTGAGTGAGTGAGTGAGTGAGTGAGTGAATCAGTATATCAGTCAGTGAATGAGTGAGTGAGTGAATCAGTGTGTCAGTCAGTGAATGAGTGAGTGAGTCAGTCAGTCAGTCAGTGAATGAGTGAGTCAGACAGTGAATGATTCAGTGAGTGAGTGAGTGAATCAGTATATCAGTCAGTGAATGAGTGAGTGAGTGAATCAGTATATCAGTCAGTGAATGAGTGAGTGAGTGAATCAGTGTGTCAGTCAGTGAATGAGTGAGTGAGTCAGTCAGTCAGTGAGTGAGTGAGTCAGTCAGTGAGTGAGTCAGTCAGTGAGTGAGTGAATCAGTGTGTCAGTAAGTCAGTGAGTGAGTCAGACAGTCAGTGTGTGAGTGAATGAGTGAGTGAGTGAATCAGTGTGTCAGTCAGTGAGTGAGTGAGTGAGTGAATCAGTATGTCAGTCAGTCAGTGAGTGAATGAGTGAGTCAGACAGTCAGTGTGTGAGTGATTCAGTGAGTGAGTGAGTGAGTGTGTCAGTCAATCAGTGAGTGAGTCAGTGGCTGAGTGAGTCAATCAGTCAGTGAGTGAGTGTGTCAGTCTTTCAGTGAGTGAGTCAGTGGCTGAGTGAGTCAATCAGTCAGTGAGTGAGTGTGTCAGTCTTTCAGTGAGTGAGTGAGTGTGTCAGTCAATCAGTGAGTGAGTCAGTGGCTGAGTGAGTCAATCAGTCAGTGAGTGAGTGTGTCAGTCTTTCAGTGAGTGAGTGAGTGTGTCAGTCTTTCAGTGAGTGAGTGAGTGAGTGAGTCAGTCAATGAGTCAGTCAATGAGTCAGTCAGTCAGTCAATGAGTGAGTGAGTGAGTCAGTCAATGAGTGAGTGTGTCCGTCATTCAGTGAGTCAGTCAGTCAGTGAGTGAGTGAATCAGTGTGTCAGTCAGTGAGTGAGTGAATCAGTGTGTAGATATAATGTCCACTCTTGACAGAAAACAAGATTTTTGTGATCTCATCCATGCACGTATTATTGCACATCAGGTGAAGAAAATTTTGTATAGGTCTATTATATTTTAAATTATATACAATACCAGTAAAAAAAAAAATTGACACATTACTATTTTTAATGTTTTTTGAAAGAACTCTCATGAAGCCCGCATTTATTTGATCAAAATACAGAAAAAATACAGCACTATTGTGAGATATTATTACAATTTAAAGTGATTGTTTTCTATTCCAATAAACTTTAAAACATAATGCAAAAAGATAAATTTTTATCATTCATTGTGGACAAAAGCTTCATTGATGTGGCACTTGGTGGCTAATTCATTTGCAATTTAAAATGTTGCCAACGTTTTATTTCAGAACTTATTAGATATTTTAGTCGATTTCACTCCTCTCAATATATAAATATAATTTGGGGAGAGCCAATATGACATGTTTACTGACATAAGTTATGTGTAGTAAATGAAACCGCGCGTCTGGGCCATTCATACAGAGACATGCAGGATAAACAGAATTATTTAAAACATACATTATTTAAAACCTGACATTTCTACGTTTCTTTGACATATGTCTCATGTTTGTGTGATTAGTATTCTCTAAGTTACAGTTAATATTCAGAGGGAGTATCAGAATGGACTTGAGAGATGACGTCACAGCATCTTGTCAGTTTTCTTTATTTTGTAAAAAGCACAACATTTTGTTTCCACTGTGAGTGCACACAAATAAAAGTATACATTCTGTAGTTTAAATTGATGAATTACTTTTGTCTGTGTGAAAGTATTTGCCGCTATGTGAAGAAAATCCAGCAAAATGCGTCGGCACATTTCTGTCCTCACAGCTACCTTTTTTAAATAAACCAAGGATTTAAAGTTATAAAGTTTCCAAGGATTCTTAATAGCTAATTTAATTGTGCCAAGTTGCTAGAATAATCAAGCAAATGCAGTAATGTTCACACTTTCAGAAGACCATAGTTAACCCCAGACATTTCCATCTGTGCATGTCGATAACAAACAGGATAGGGTTTCACTTGAGCGTTCTCTCTTTGGCCATTAACACCACAAATAACAGCGATGAGTTATTCAAGAATGAGTCACAGATTTCATTTGTTGCTGTAAACATGAACCTTTTTGCTTTGACTCACTTTTATGAGTACCAACTGTACAGACATCTCCTTCACATTTATTTATTCATGTCTGTTAAGTTTCTGTGGACCTGGAACGGTGACATAGTTTGGGGTGAAATTGCACCTGTGTTACCTTTTATTTTTCAGCTCTAATAAACATCAGCAGTCTAGTGTGTTGCGTGTTTATTATTATTTATGATTTATTACACACACTTTGGGCAGCTTGTCCAGAAAATGTGCATGTACTACAAGACACGGTTTATTATCTCATTTATTTTATCCTTACACATTATGAATGGCTTCTGAGACAGTGCATGACACTGCATGCAGCAACTCTCAAACATGTGATTTATGGTTTCCTGTTGGTTCTTTTCAGAGCCCTATGGACTGTGAATTCATGATTTCAGTCGTTTTGTTTGCTTTTTTTGCTTCTCAAACACATTACTCTATGTGGGACGAATTTGCATGCCTGGGCATATAGATGCATATATAAACACTTAACATGGATTCCATGTTTATATGGTTATTAAAACAGCCTTGAGTTCCAGAAGACACAAGAAAATATTTCTGTATATTGACTTGGGGATTACGCATGTAAATTATTTCATTACACAATATGCAGGGTTGGGGAGTAATGAAATATATGTAACTGAGTTAAAATTTGAGTAAATATTTCATTACAGTTACATTTTAAATGGGTGGTAATCAAATTACAGTTACATCCAAAAAGTGTTTTAGATTACCAAAGTGATTACTTTGAGTTTTAATGTCATTTAAACATTAAACTGTGACGGGAAATTCATGTAAACAGAAATTTGTGATTCTCTGACTCTGACAGTCTGAAAAAGATCAAACATTTCTGTTCAGAAGTTTCATACTCTTGCAGAATATGCAACATTTTAATAATTTTAACAAAATAAGAGGGATCATAAAAATCAGATGTTATTTGTATCTAGTACTGTCCTGAATCAGCTATTTCACATAACAGATGTTTACATATACAAGACGAAATGACTGGATTTATAAAAATTGCCCAGTTCAAAACTTTACATATTGAATCTTTACTGTCCTGTCTTTATAAATGATCCACGACTGTTTTCAGATTTTTTTGTTCAATTGGCATTAACATTGACAGTAGGTAAATTTGGATGCTGTCCCTTTAAGGCGGACTGCACCGATTAAACTCGAGCCTTGTCTTTCTCAACTGTACCTTCACTTAAGACATAAATGGCTCGGTTTACTTGTAAATACATGGTCACTTTGACACATAGGTGTGTTTATCTGTTCAATCCCAATTAGTGGGCAAAAAACCCTCAGTTCAGTCTTCATATGCTCTATGACTAGCGGCTTCATGTCGTGGCCTAATGGTGAGGGAGTTGGGCTTGTAACCTGAAGGTTGCTGGTTCAATTCCCACGCCGGCAGGAATTGAAGGTTGGGATTGTGAATGAACAGCACTCTCTCCACCTTCAATACCATGACTAAAGTGCCCTAGAGAAAGCTACGAAACCCCTTGTAAGTTGTTAAGGATAAAAGCGTCTGCCAAATGAATAAATGTAATTCTGGATATATTGTGCTTTCTTTTTAACATCAAGCACTTCTCGCTCTTTATATTCTCATTCATGCTATTTTATCACTCTGAAGTGTCCATAGTACATACTGCGATATCCGATATAGCAAAAAAAAAAAGAAATTTTATTTTGTGGAAATGATATATATATACTAGGGGTGGTACGGTTCACAAAACCCACGGTTCGGTTCGTATCACGGTTTTAGGGTCACGGTTCTCGGTTCTGTACGGTTCTTGTTGTTATTTTTTCTTTTAATCTTTAACACTCCAGAAATTTCCTTCAGCATATGATATATAGCTTATTAGCTTGATTATCCCCAATTTAGGATACAGTATTAACATTTTTGTAATGTAATCGTGCACTAACTGAATTTAACTTGACTTTAAACACATTATTGGGATCATCTCTGAGTAAAAGCTGGTGAGATTTTGATACAGCGAGAGAGAGACATTGATGATGACATGCTTTTCGTTTGTTTGGCATAAAAAAGAGCATGTGTGTTGTTATCTCTACAGGAACTTGTACCTTTTTAGCACACAAACATTGAAATTAACTTGCATTTATCAAACTGCCAACTTCAGTGTAGCTCTTACAAAAAAATATTTTAAAAGACAAAGAGAGGAACTCTTAAAGCTTTTAAACAAGTCAAAATACTTTAAAGATAAATATATAATATAATGTAATAACATAAACATCCCCAATGCTTTAGTTATCACTGAGAGGTTTCTTAAATGCTGCGGACAGTAGAAGTTGTTTCCTAACCGGCTCTCTCCTGTTTGTGTTTATTCACACATTGCCGTGAAGTCTTCTCAAATGAACTGTCATATCAGAAGTGTTTCATTATAGCATATTGAATGCATTTTGCACAATTCTTGCACACAGTTGCAGTTCTATCGACTGTTTTATTTTCGTTGTCATCGTAAGTAACATGAAATCCAAAATGTTCCCACACACCGGATTTGAACGACACGGGAGCATCCGCCAACTCCGGCCAGTCTTCATTAGGGGCCGTTCACATATCGCGCCTAAACAAGCGTGGAAAGCGCGGCCGCGTTGCTTCCATTTTGAGCGCGCTTGCCGCGCGCCTACATAGGAAATGATGAATATGCGCGTGCAAAAGACGCGATATGTGAACGGCCCCTTACTCCACTTTTACTGTCTATATGTATGTTCGCCCTACTTATTAGTATTCCAAAGCATTCTAAAATATTTAGATTAAGTTACAAATCTTGGGTAATTTTTGCCTTCAGTCTATTTTCAGCTATTAGATCATTAAACATTTCACAGATTTAGTGCACTCGTTGACCACGCTCATGCCACGTAGTCTTACATCCTCCGGTGTTGGAGTCTGTACCACGGCCTCTTACATCCATCAAGATGTTATGACGCATGTTTGTCTTTGGTGATTCAGAAGGGGTGAACCCTTCGGCTCATGACAATTTAACAAAGACCGCCAAGAAGAAATCTCACCAGCCATGACCGTGGCTTGTGAACAAAGATTCTGATTTCTGTTATTGTAAAACTTCACGTCATCCTTCCTGTGTGGTGCCTGGATGGGTCTGCAAAAATTTCAGACTGCGTCAAACAAAAATGCTGATATTCAACAAACACATCACTGCTAGCTTACTACAAATTACAGTTTCTTTCAACATCGCTTATTGTTTACCATTTAGACACAATATGCTCCATTTCTTGACTATTATTTAGACCCTCTGCAACAGAATCACCTTGTTGGTACAAATATTAAGCTAAAATCACCACTGGCTGTTTGATTTAAAGTAATGAGTTTAGTCTGAACACTGGGGGTTGATGCCGTTTTTCTGGATCGATCCCAAATGCCCTCCATTCCCATTATGAACGTCTCTGTGCCAGCACGCACAACATTAACCAGACACACCAGAGCAACGCTGACAATTCCCAGTTACCACAAGAACTGTTCTACAACAAGAGCTTTGTATTTGATTGCCAGAGGCAGCCTGTTCAACTCCTGGGAAAGGTTTTTTCTCTTTCATTTTAATGTCTGCTCTTTTACAGCTTTTTACTTTCACTCCAGTGTTTCTTGTTCTTGAGGGTTTTTGCTCTGAAATGTTGATTCCCCCCGAATGAAATTTTAGTACATTACGAGACACTGTTGAGCAGCGCGGTTAATGATGCTGTGTAAGTTATACTTCACTCGTAAGTGTGTGAATGCATGTAACATGAAGTATTTAATATCTGGGTAGAAACGTGACCATCTGGATTTCATTTTAACGTGTCCCATTACATCACGATTCAGCCTAGCAGCTCTGGGTCGGATGAATCAAAAGTTTCCTTTAATAAGAATCACTCATTAGAGCAAAGAAGTGTGTGAAAACAAAGAAAAGCATTACATTATCTAATTGGGCATATTAAGATCAAATAGTTGAAGTACAGAATCTAGGGTTTAATTATGATCTAAGAAAATTCAAGCCTCAATTCAAGTTTGTGCGTTTATAGTCTATGGACTGCGGGAAACTGCACTTACCAAGAGCCACAGAGTGAGTGAGGAATCGTTCACAGAGCGTTCATGTGTTCAAAAGCTGGAGCATGACAGAAGGAAACTTAAACCTGCATCTTGAAACCCCTGGATAATAAACAGGGCTGGGTAGGTTACTTTTAAAATGTATTTCACTACAGATTACAAAATACATGCTTTAAAAAGTAATTTGTAACGTATTTCGTTACATTACTCAAGTTTAGTAACTTCATCTAAATACTTTAGAATACTTTGGAATACTAATAAGTGTGAAACAAACACAAAAAAGGTCATTGCAAGTTTTTATCTCACAATTCTGACTTTTTCCCTCAGAATTGCGTGATATAAAGTTGCAATTGTGAGTTATAAAGTCAGAATTATGAGATATAAACTCGCAATATTGAGAAAAGTCAGAATTATGAGATATAAACTCACAATATTGAGAAAAGTCAGAATTATGAGATATAAACTCACAATATTGAGAAAAGTCAGAATTATGAGATATAAACTCACAATATTGAGAAAAGTCAGAATTATGAGATATGAACTCACATACTAAATTCACAATTGCAAGAAAAAAGGTCAGTATTGCAAGTTTATATCTCCCAATTCTGACTTTATAACTTGCAATTGTGAGTTTAAATCTCGCAATTCTGAGATAAAAAAAGATAAAAAAACAAATAGTGAGAAAAAGTTGCAGTGACGAGTGAATTATAAAATGACTCACAAAACATGAAAACAGTGGAAAACATGAAACTTAACTCTTTTTCAGACGGTCAGAGTCAGAGAATCACCAATCGCTGTTTAAATGACATTAAAACTCAAAGTAATCACTTTGGTAATCTAAAACACTTTTCAGATGTAACTGTAATCTGATTACCACCCATTTAAAATGTAACTAATGAAGCACAGTTACTCAAATTTTGTATTTTAAATACGTAACTAAGTTACTTGTATTTCGTTACTCCCCAACCCTGATTATAAGTTGACCAACTTTAAACTTAGACATGACATCTTAAAGGAATAGTTCACCCAAAAATGATCCCAAGCTTTACTTGCCCTCAAGCCATCCTAGGTGTTCATGACTATCTTCTTTCAGACGAATACAATCGGAGATATATTTAAAAAATATCCTGGCTCTCCAAAGATTGATAACCGTAGTGAATGGGAGGCGTGTTTTGAAGCCCAAAATAAATGCATCCATCGTGAAAAATAATCCATACAGTTAATTAAAAAGTCATGTAGTGTATTTCAGCCTCAATCTTTGCTTGACAGAGCAGAAATCAACTGAAGAATAACAACATTTCTCTGTCAGGCGAGAAATTTAAAGATCACATTGGTTTAGTGGCACTGCTGGGAAGCAGATTGCTGTCGATGCCCTTTGACATTAAAGGATCAGTTCACTTTAAAATGAAAATTACCCCAAGCTTTACTCACCCTCAAGCCATTCTAGGTGTATATGACTTTCTTCTTTCTGATGAACACAATTTCAGTTATATTAATAATCACCCTGATGCTCCAAAGCTTTATAATGGCAGTGCACGGAAACCAAGAAAGCTCAAGAAAGTGCATCCATCTGTCAGTAATGTACTCCACAAGACTCCGGGGGTTAATAAAGGCCTTCTGAAGTGATTTGTGTAAAAAAAAATATCCATATTTAATATGTTATAAAGTAAAATAACTAGCTTCCGCCAGACTGCCTTCCGTATTCAAAAAAGGTAAAAAGTTGTTTTGTAAGTTGACTACAGAAAGCGTAGGACGTACTGTAAGCGTTCTGAACTGCGAGAGGCGTTACACTTTCTTCATAAGTTGAATACAGATGGTGGTCTGGCTGAAGCTAGTTATTTTATCGCTTCACTTCAAGGCTTTATTAACCCCGGGAGCCATGTGGAGCGCGTTTATGATGGATGGATGCACTTTCTTGAGCTTCAAAAACAGGTGGTTTACGTTCACTGCCATTATAAAGCTTGGTATCGGGGTGATTATTAATATAGCTCCAATTGTGTTCATCAGAAAGAAGTCATACACCTAGGATGGCTTGAGCGTGAGTAAATTGTCATTTTCATTTTAAAGTGAACGAAAAAAGTGCAGGATTTGACCCATTTTTCGGAAAAATTTGGGTCTGTTCCTCAATAATCAGTGCAGTATCATATTTACATGCAAATGATTATTGTTGTCAAAATGCTCAGAAAGCTGGAAAATGAATTTAAATGTGATCGTTTTTGTACCTTGAAAGATGTTTAACCCTCGTGTTCTGTTACGGGTCAATTTGACCCGTTTAGATTTTCAAGTTGTTGGAAATACTGGTTAACCGATGTTTTTTTTCTTGATATTTTGTGACTTTTTCTCATTTATCATCATGCAAAGTTTCAACATGCTGGTGTTTTTTGACATTTACAAACAAAATCACTGTTACGTTCGTGATGTTCGCCGGGTCAATTTGACCCGCATATTTTAACGCTCTAAAGCAACTGAACTGACCCAAAATAATAACATTTCTTGGTTTTATTTTGTTATTTTATTTTTTTACTACCTTATGAAGCTAAAAAATGAGGTTTTCCACACTTATTTCAATACAGAAAAATGTGTGTGAAGTTCATATCCAGAAAACACACACTTGCTCATCATGTCAGAAGAAAGAGTTTACAAAACAGCCAACTTAGGAAAAGTACATATTTTCATTATTCAGCTACATTTAATTGTTCAGTTATGATGTTCTAAGAAGAAAAAAAAAAGTTAAAAAAAATGTATTTATTGTATTTAAAAATGTACTGTTTATTTTCAAATTTTGTCAAAACAAATCAGTTTTAAAAAAAATGGTTAAAAAACATTTTCATTAAATCATATCTTCAGATATATATTTTTTGGAATATTTGACAAATGTTGATATTAAAAGTTTACAGTTTGTTCCTGAATCTTTGTTGTTTTTCATAGTGTGATTTTTGAGGAATTGTATTGAATCCAATTAGGGTCAATTTGACCCGCTCCATAACGAGTGAACACAGAAATCCAGCAGCGCAAAAGAGTTAAAAACAAACATCTGTATTAGCCCGGCCTACACATTTTAAATGTGCCTTTAAATGCATCCCTGCATGTAATGGGTTGAGATTGTGGTCATTTTAAAGCACTTCTAATATACATGATAAGAGAAATTACACAGCCTCCATCGCACACGAGGGAGATCGCTTCGTCAGAAATGCTCCTAAACCCTGCATATTTAGAGCAGCCTTGCATCTCTGTGCCAGCAGTTTGATCTCTACTGTCTGAGCTTCAAGATTACGTGTGCCATGTGATTGTTTCACAGAATGGGCTTTATGTTGTTTTCCTGGCTCAGCCTGTGGAATAAACGATCCAAGGAGGTTCTGTGCCTGTTTCCTTGAAAAAAAAAAGTGCGTTTTCGGAGGAAAAGCCTAGAGTGCCACAGAGAGATGATCTGTGACGTTAAAACCCACAAGTTGTCAGGATTAGACCGTGATTAGACGTGTTTGTCAAAAAAGTTCAGGATCTGTGAAGGTCAGTGTGAAGTGAGGAACTGTGGGGCAGATCTCTGCTGTTCGATGGGATATCCGTCCTTGTGTGACCCTAGTCAGAGGAAGACAATGTAAAGTAGAGCCCTCCTGTGGTCCTTATTGGCTGGTGCAGCTTTTTGGGGTTATTATATCATTTCTCCAACTGAAACGTTCTCATAGACACGGCTATAATCATTCAGAAAAGCCTTTTATTCCTTTCAGTGTGATGTAATTGATTTTAATGGTGCATTGAATATGAATATGCTACGGATATGAATGATTCAAGCTTCTTGTTAAAGAGAGGTGTGCTATTATTTTACTCTGCAAGTATTCTGTAAGAGAGACCAGAATATAATAAAGGACACCCTAGAACTGCATATAAATGTCTTGATCACGCTAGCAACTGATACCCAAGAAACTGCATAGTGTCACAACATGAGACAACGAGAGTAACTAAACATAGCGATTAAATTAAAATACCGCTGCACAACTAATATCAACTAATAGTCTAAAATAAACAGAGACGAACATGGCCAAGAACAGCAGAAAAATGCATCAAACAACCATAAACGACAGGCCTGCAAATGGATATTAAAAAAACAGGCTCCAAATAAATGATTTAAAGCACAAATCAACACAGGCATCGTGGAAAACAGAGGAAGATGTTTTATAATTATGTTTTATGTACCACTGATTCCATTTCCAATTCCAATTCTGCTTATCGATTCCGATTCTTTTCAATTCCCAGTTTTGATTCCAGAAAGGTAAAAACATTTATATCAAACATACATGTTCTGTGTCTTTTGACATTGTTTTGTTGCAGCTGAATACTACGAACAAAAATCCGCAGTCTAAAGAACACTAACATTTTCCTGTGGTTTTAACAAAAATAGCACAGTAAAAGCAACCGGACTAACATTATAACATACAAGTAAACAGTAATACAATTAGCAATAGCACAAATAAATACAACTGAACAAAGTTCAGGTAGAGAAATTGTAAATAACACTGCATAGCTTTCTTTTCATAAATATAGATTAATCCTTATTAAAGTTACAAAATGATTTTCTTCTTCTTTTGATGACAAGAATGCATCAAGTTTATTTGGCTGCTGTCACTTTAAGACCGAACGCAGGATCCAATAAGCATTTTCTGCCTCGAGTGTTTAATAAATGCCTTTATTAAAGGGATAGTTCACCCAAAAAGATCTGCTTGGTTACAAACATTCTTCCAAATATCTTACTTTGTTTACAGCAGAACAAAGAAAGGTTTGGAACAACTTGAGGGGGAGTAAATGATGTCAGAATAATCACTTTTGGGTGAACTATTCCTTTAACCCCCTGGAGCGAATGGACTATTATTATGATGGATAGATGTGGTTTTTTTGGGCTTCAATATATCTGTTACTATTCACTCCCATTATAAAGCTTGGAAGAGACAGAATATTTTTAATATAACTCTTATTGTGTTTGACATTTTTGGGTGAACCAACCCTTCATGTATCCGGAATCAATTTTCGATTCCCAACCCTGCTCTGCTTACACTGGGGTGATGAAGTAAAAGACATATTTTGGCTATATATCAAATATAATATATATATATATATATATAATTTTTTCTGCCTTCTGCCCTTTTTCGTTCTCTCCTAGTGCTTCAGACTGATGCTCCCGCCCCAGGCCTTTTGGCTAAACAGGAATAGACAAAAGTCTGATTTGGCCAGACAGAAAACAGCCGCTGCTCTCGCATGATAACAGTGTGAGTAAGAGAGAAGGCATTGACTGCGTTGTGTCCAGCCAAGAGAATTATGTCAACTACACAAAAGCCAGGCTTATCAGCAGCAGAAGTCTGGCCACGTGGCCGGTACAAGCGTCTGGACCTCGAGCCCAGGTACAGAACGCACGCTTCACATCAAAGCCGAGGTCAAGATGTCAGCACGCATTCTTTCCTTCTCTCCAGTTCAATTACGTTTTACAGTGCAACGCTGACAGAGCTCTGTTTATGTCATGGGAATGTGGAGAGACTTCCTGGACCGACATGAGCTGTCAACGGACAAAACCTGCATACTGATAAGAAGCTAATGCTGGCTGTACCTGTCACACGAGATCTCCACTGATTCATGTTCGTGATCACATGAAATGGGTGGAAGGGGGTTTAGGGCAGATATTAATTCTTCGGCTTCCATGTCTGAGCAGGCCTTTTTTGAACATCAGAATTATGACCTGTCATAGATGGATTCAAAGTAAAGGCAGATTCAATAAAGTTTCTTGTGTTCTACCTGTGGTGGTATATTACAGAAATATACCAAAGTGAGAACATCTGCCCAGTGACTCAGAGATGTTTGATGAGCTGATACCGTGACCTTTGATATTCAATGGTGGTTTTGTAATAAGACACTTGCAAAATACACCTGACAGGCGATCATAACCCCGAATCCGCCTTTTTGTCCGTCAAAGCAGTCAGGGGAGTTAATAGATTAACGTTGGTGAAGTTGAACAAGTGTGTACTTGTGTGTAGATGACGCAATTGACCCTTCGCAAACAGTTTGATTGACAGGCGATCTGACCAATCATAACGCTAAATCTGCCATCTTATCCAACAAAGCAGTCAGGGAGTAACCTATAGTAGATTAACGTTGGTGAACTTGAAAAATTGTGTGTACTTGCGTCTTTCCGCACTTGAAACAACATTCCTTCTGATGTTCATTCATGTTTATTTGATGCTATAAATGAACTAGTATGAAGAGATGATCGGTTCACGAGGAGCTACAGCGATCTGTCACCACACATTAAACACACACTAGACGCTATTTATTGATTCAACTTCTTTAAAAAATTACAGTATTTTAAATATGAAACTGTTTCATATGTTGTCAGTGTCTCTTTGCTCTGATGTTTTTTTCACTGCGTGAGAACATGATGAACATAGCAACAGTAACTAAAGGAGGCGGGTCTTTGCGAAGGGTCAATTAATCGACTTGAGAAATGTTGCATTAATTCATGTGTAGCTGATCTTGTGCATTTTACCTTTTCATCAAGCATCATACTAACTGCAAATAATTACTGTTGATTTGAAATTCATCCTCCATGCTCAAGGCAATCAAGTTGATCAGATTATATCATAATGTTACAAATGGTATCTATAAACATCGGTCAAGTTTTCCATAAATGCATGAGATTTCTTTCTCAGACCTGGAGTGCCTCACCAAGTTTGGGTGCTGCAATCCATTTGTTCCGGTAATGCATTAATTGAATCAAGACCAGCAACGTTTGTTTGAGTCCACGAAACAAGACTATTGGTCAGGTTTGTGTTTTTCCAACCGATTACTTAAGCCGTGCTCTAAAATAAAGCCGAGGCTAATAAATGTTCAAATAGCACAAAACTCTCCGACGGCCGTTATTCTTCTTGTGTCCTGTCTGGATAAAACGGGTTTTGAGTGAAGGGAAATGAAGCAAACGCTGATGGAGTGATGTGGGAGGGTGACGGCCCCATCAACACTGAATGAATTGCACTTGCAGGCGCAATCGAAAGAAAACATGATAACACGTAGAAAAAGTGTTAAACAAAATAAAGTCTATCTGCCTCAGTCTCCACAATGGCACTCCATCAACCGATTTTCTACCATGTATTTATGAGCTAATCCACATTATCTGATAGATAAATGGTTCAATTCTGTCATTCCTGGCATGGTGTAGGGATGCAATAAAGGGTAGCTTAGTGAGGGGAAAAAAAACAAGAGTGTTTTGTGAACTGTTGAATGGAACAAACGTCCACATCACTCACAGCGCAGTGTCAGAGGGCAACAATTCATGCTTCATTTGTCATGTCTTTGTCTTGGAGAACTAAACACTCAACCGAGCCCTTTTCCAGCAGAACAGCACCTTAAGCTGAAAAATGAACACTTGTGGATGGTGTTCAATATCCAAATCTGGTCTCATAAGAAGCAGTCCAATGCTCAGTGTGGTAGTGTTTTAACAACAGGCCAAATCCTCTAACAATACAAACCGTAATGAAAATCCAAATAAAGAGAACATAACAGATGAGGACTTTCGCTGGTTTATGAGAAAGAGGAAAAAGAACATACTTCCCCCATGAGCTGATTCATCTTGTGTTTGAGATGTTTGTTTTCTGATGAGAAGTGGAACGTGATAACTTTAACAAAGAATCCTGAAAGCCAAATAAATAGCAGCAAACAGAGTCTTAGTATTGAGGGCTGGTAGGACAAGCATAAACACATTTTAAGGAAGTTTATTTGCTCTCTTTTGTTTATATGCATATATAGGGTGGTTTAACATTGAGTTTAAGACAAAATATGTTAACAAAATATTAATCTCCAATGCACGATGTCTGCATATTGTGTGGACATGAGAGCAGACGTTGGAGATTAAATTGTTGTTTTACGCAAACAAAGCACTTGCGTCTCTTCATAAAATTGGTGTTAAACCACAAAAATATCTTAATTTATATTAATTTTGTGTTCTGAAGATGAATGACAGTGTTACGGGTTTGGAACGACGATTAAAGAATGATAATGTGAGTTAAATGGTGCTGAGAGTTTACACACTGGTGGTAGCTGCAAGCAAGCAGTAGGTGGGTGAGAAATACCATGTATATAATAGAATCCTCTTGATGCAGATGGTGTGCTGCTGTATTAAATGACATATGACTGGGCTCTTCATCAAGACACTTCATAACATTTAAGAGTTCTGGAATTTCAGTGCCTCTCTTGGAGTTGTGTAACTGCAGGAGCCTTAGCAGGTGTTGATCAAGTCCTTCAATAAAGAGCCAAGCCTATTGTGCTCAAGAGCAACCTGTTGAAGATAGCTGATAAAATTGTTTAATTTTGTTATATTGTTTTTATATATATATATATATATATATATATATATATATATATATATATATATATATATATATATATATATATATACAGGGTTTGGGAGTAACGAAACACAAGTAACTTAATTACGTATTTAAAATACAAAATTTGAGTCACTGTATTTCATTACAGTTACATTTTAAATGGGTGGTAATCAGATTACAGTTACATCTGAAAAGTGTTTTAGATTACCAAAGTGATTACTTTGAATTTTAATGTCATTTAAACAGCGATTGGTGATTCTCTGACTCTGACCGTCTGAAAAAGAGGAGTTAAGATTCATGTTTTCGACTGTTTTCATGTTTTGTGAGTCATTTTATAATTCACTCGTCACTGTGACTTTTTCTCACAATTTGTTTTTTCCCTCACAACTGTGAGTTTGTGTTTCACAATTCTGACTTCTTTTTTTATCTCAGAATTGCGAGATTTAAACTCACAATTGCAAGTTATAAAGTCAGAAATGGGAGAAATAAACTTGCAATATTGACTTTTTTTCTTGCAATTGTGAATTTAGTATGTGAGTTTATATCTCATAATTCTGACTTTTCTCAATATTGCGAGTTTATATCTCATAATTCTGACTTTTCTCAATATTGTGAGTTTATATCTCATAATTCTGACTTTTCTCAATATTGTGAGTTTATATCTCATAATTCTGACTTTTCTCAATATTGCGAGTTTATATCTCATAATTCTGACTTTTCTCAATATTGCGAGTTTATATCTCATAATTCTGACTTTTCTCAATATTGCGAGTTTATATCTCATAATTCTGACTTTTCTCAATATTGCGAGTTTATATCTCATAATTCTGACTTTTCTCAATATTGCGAGTTTATATCTCATAATTCTGTCTTTTCTCAATATTGCGAGTTTATATCTCATAATTCTGACTTTTCTCAATATTGCGAGTTTATATCTCATAATTCTGACTTTTCTCAATATTGCGAGTTTATATCTCATAATTCTGACTTTTCTCAATATTGCGAGTTTATATCTCATAATTCTGACTTTTCTCAATATTGCGAGTTTATATCTCATAATTCTGTCTTTTCTCAATATTGCGAGTTTATATCTCATAATTCTGACTTTTCTCAATATTGTGAGTTTATATCTCATAATTCAGACTTTTCTCAATATTGTCAGTTTATATCTCATAATTCTGACTTTTCTCAATATTGTGAGTTTATATCTCATAATTCTGACTTTTCTCAATATTGTCAGTTTATATCTCATAATTCTGACTTTATAACTCACAATTGCAACTTTATATCACGCAATTCTGAGGGAAAAAGTCAGAATTGTGAGATAAAAACTTGCAATGATCTTTTTTTGTGTTTGTTCCACACTTATTAGTATTCCAAAGTATTCTAAAGTATTTAGATTAAGTTACTAAACTTGAGTAATGTAACGAAATACATTACAAATTACTTTTTAAAGCATGTATTTTGTAATCTGTAGTGAAATACATTTTAAAAGTAACCTACCCAGACCTGTATATATATATATATGGCACTCAATCAACTGTCCGTGGCTAAAGTGGTGTGACAACTAACTAAGGGGGAACTGGTGGGACGAGGGAACCCGGAGGAGCCACTAGACTGAGGGTCTCTGGTGGAGCCGAAGGTGGGAGGAGCCAAGACGAAGCCAATAGGTCGACAGGCCGAGATGAAGTGAAGAGATCCGAGGCTCCGAAGGCTCCTGGATAGGCACTGCTGATGGTTGCTCGACGCCCTTGCAGGACTCCCCAGAGACGGTGCAGGGCTGCAAGCATCCGGCAGCGATGGGAGTGGAGGACTGGCTGAGCTCTGTGGTGGTGCCGATGCAACAAGACTTGAGAGGATGAAGGTAATCATGACACTGTTCACACAGGATAGAGCAAAAAATAATTCCCAGTTCTCACTAGATAATACAGATGAATTAGAAATCGAGTGGGATAGGGTGGGAGTTGACAAGTCCCCTTCGAAGTCTATCCACCAGTCCTCCGTTTCTGTTCCCTGGACCGCTGGTGTCTCAGGCTCACACCCCTGGTCAGATCTACGCTGGGGCACTTCTTCCGGGGCGATGACAACTGTTCAACTGTTATTTCATTGTCATGGACTTTTAGTTTGTTTTTAATCACCTCATGTGTTCCTTCGTTCAGTTTTCCCATTCCTTATTTGTATTCATATGTGTCAGCTGTGTTTGATTAATCATCCTCTATTTAAGTTCCCTCACATTCATTCTCTGTCCAGCCACATCTCAGTTAAGTGTGTGTTGCTACCTGTTTGCCTGCCATTGGAATTGTCATTAAACCTTCGCTTTGGCACTATTATCTTCATCTGCCTTCCTGCAACCACCCGGCTCCATTTCCAAAGAGTTTTCTTCTTTGAAGGTCTAAGCTCCAACGTGAAAAATCATCCAGTTTTGGCAGGTTTCTCTCAGACATTCCTTTGGCGAAAACAAAACCACATCTAATATTAACAACACTGGATAAAGTCCTGAGCAAAACATGGAGTATATTTATATATACATATATACACACACTATAAAACTAGGTCACACAAGGAAACCAGAACTAAGAACTATGAAAACTAAATAAAAACAGAGCTTACACGTTAACGTTGACAAATGTTCTGGAATTTTACTGGCCCCCAGAATATTTTATTACATGTATGTATTATGTAATGGGGGGGGGCATTTTATTCTAGCGTCATGCATTCTTTATTTATTTATTATTTTAGTTTTACAGAAAAATATTCTGAAACAAAAAGCTAGGAAAATTGGGTTTTGTCAGAGACTATGTCCAGATCAGATTCAGAACGGTGATCAAAACACAGATGGAGTAGATCGAGCCAATCAACATCCCCCAAAGCCTTGGTTGACTTTTCATTCATAACATTAGGCTCTTTCAGAATAGTTCCCCTACAGTATAACAGCGAAAAAACGGATTGCCAGAAAATTACATACATGTAGAAATTCTTACTGAACTTTGAGCCAGGGGGAAAGTAGGCAAGTTTGGGCATTGTCCCATGCTCTTTTATTTGAGATCTTTTTTGGTAACGCTTTACATTAAAGTTTTACATAATGCAATACCTGCCAAATAGTGAAAAGCGCTGTACAAATAAATGTGAATTGAATTGAAGTCTTTATTAAATTTTCCAAAAATTCAGTATTGAAAATATTATGATTCTGAGTCAATTCACACTTATTTTTATAACCTTGCAGAATGTAATTACAAAGATAATATAAAATGTAAATAACATTGCTGGCTAAATTTGTCATTCTGTCGGAAACGGTAGATTTGAAAATGAGATGTTAGGTACAATAAACTTTGACTCATCTGAATTGATTTTTGGCACTCTGAGATAAACAAATTCTTTCCCATATGCCTCATATTGTATTTCATAAGCTAACTGGCCAAGCTAGCACAAAAATGAGCAGGGGAAACACATATCGTAGCCTACGTTTTACACTTTAAAACAGTTTTACAGCAAGATGGGGAAGGGACTTTCATCTAACTAGGGCTACATTTGTGTAATCATGTGTAATGGCTGGGCCTTTTCATCACATCAAGCTTATTGTTTATGCCAATAAACTGTTTACTTTAATAAAGGCACAATAAAGAGATGTAATCAGTTTATCCGCATTTCCATTTCAGTTTCCATCCAGGATGTCTTATACACACCTTCAAAATGTACAATAAAATAGTTGGATGAAAACCAACTATTGCAACTCGCTGCAGAAAAATGACATCAACAGCCAACGTTTTACGAACCATTACTCCTTTGTAATAAACTCTCAGTCTCTTACAGACTGTTGATTCATATTATGCCTGTGATTTAAGGCAATTAGACAATTATGCAATTAGGTCTAAGATAATTGCAAATCTAAGAAAACTGAAGTCTTTGAGTTAAGGTACAAAATATTGATGAGAGCACTCGGTCAGTGTCCCACAGGGACGGTCAAACAGAAACTTGAAAAACATGAACTTGCTTCACTTGGCTTCTACAAGCTGAAGCTCATATTGACGTTGTTATGGGCCAGTTTTGATTGTTAACAACAATACAGTCCTTCGTTAATACGGATGGTACCATATTTAATGATAGATGAATTCTATAACTGTTGTGTGCTGAAGTTATATTGGAATAACTGGTATTCTTGAGAACTGGTGGCACATGCTGTGTGGACATTATAATCTGTCAGATTTACAATCACAGCTTTTTCACCATAATAGCTCCACTCATGGGTTAGCTGTGAACTCACTTTCAGACATCAGCGAGTGTTTGAAATATCTTCTTTGTGATCGATGGTGATTCTTATCACCGTATGAGGCAGAAATATACTAATATGAGATGCTAATTGCTACTTACGCTAATCGTTGCGATAATAAATACTCACGTTTATGGAAATACCAGAAACTGTCCTAAATCAATATCATCGCATAATTTCATGGAACATTAAAAGAAATGTGACGTAAACATGTTGTAACGATTCATCTCTCGAATTGGGATCCATAAGCAAGCTTTTATAGATGATTAGAATCGTCGAACAGGCAAAAGTCAAACACCAGCAAACAGGGATATTGGAGGCTAGGCAGATTCGTAAACGTTGAACAGGCATGTGTCGAGGCAGGCAGAAAGCGATCATAAAATCCAAGGCAGACAAACAAAACAAAGGGGCAGGCAGCAGAAGAGGCGTACACGGTAATCCAGGCAATAGTAAACGGGAAGACAATAACAGGAATAACGCTCAGAATTGCAACAACAAGACATCGCAAAGTATGCGAAGGCGGAAGTCTCTTAAAAAGTGCCGTCGATAGGCAACAGCTGGGACCGCAATCAGTGCCAGAGTACGGGGCTTATGGGAAATGTAGTGAATGAGTGTGTGTGTGCATGTATGAGTCTGGATGTGTCAGTATTCTGGTAAGGGTGCCCTCCGATGGCCGGAGGAGGGAACCACGGAGTTCGTCTCCGTGACACATGTATTCAGTATTTATCTAAATGTGTAAACCTTAAAAGCCTTAATGGAGATGTTTTGTGCATTCTTGTGGTCATAAAGAAATAGTAGCAGGTGCAGCTGAATGTGTGGTAAAAACCAGTTTGATTCGGCGTGATTGATGGACACCCCTGACACAAATCAATAAATTACTGTTACTGTAACATTTTTCATTGTAAAACACTGGTCAAATATTGATGTTGGAATCTTAAGTCTTTAAGTAAACGTTCACTTCTGTCATGCTCATTTTGCTATCTAACTATAGTTTTCAGTCAGCTGGTGAAATGGTGAGGTGTGTGACGTTGTTCTGTGGAGGCGTGTTAAGGGTTTTAGGCCCGACAGCAGAAATGCAACTTGATTTTGGCCTCGGTGCTTGATTTCCGAGGCTATTGGCCCTACCCAGCACACCGTTAGCCCTCGCCTGACAGTGGAAAGAGGCCAGTGTGTGACTGAGAGGTGTGTGCTTTTGTACTGGTGCTGCAGTGATGTGGAACAGGTGCCGGTGATTAGAACTCAGGGGACAGTGAGAGAGTGAGAGAGTGTGGGCGTGACGTGGAGCCTGGCGTGTCTGAAACATTTGGAGATCAGCAATGAAAAAACATTAGTAAGGATGTAAAAGTCAAGCATGAAGAAGTGGATCAAGATTTCTTCTAGTCTCATTAGAAGTGATTTCCACAAGATTTTGGGATTTTCTTTGGGATTTTCTTTGGGATTTTCTTTGGGATAGTTCGTGGCCTAATGGTGAGGGAGTCGGGGCTTGTAACCTGAAGGTTGCTGGTTCGATTCCCACGTCGGCAGGAATTGAAGGTGGGTTTGTGAATGAACAGCACTCTCTCCACCTTCAATACCATGACTAAAGTGACCTTGAGCAAGACACCTGACCCCTAATTTCTCCCCTTGTAAGTCACTTTGGATAAAAGTGTCTGCCAAATGAATAAAAATGTAAAAAAAATTATTTTCACGTTCATCCAGTAGAGCATTTGTGAGGTCAGACACTGATTCCAGTACATCCCAAAGTTGTTCGATGAAGTTGAAGTCAAGGCTCTGTGTGGGACCATCAAGTTCTTCCCCACAGCGAACTCATCCAACCATTTTTTAATGCACCTTGCTATGTGCACAGTCATGCTGGAATAGACAAGGTCTTCCCCAAACTGTTACCACAAATATGGTAGCAAAGCATTGTCCAAATGCTAAAACATTTATTTCCCTTTACTGGAAGTGAAGTCTGGCCTTGAACAAGGAATACAGACGCATTTCTGATCTTGATCTTCCGTGCCTGTGTGTGATCTCCACCGTACTAACCTGCGATTCAAGTGTGTTGCTCTCTAAATCCTTCCTCAAACTGAGGTGTGTGCACAACTGGATCGCTCTCCAACCAGAGACTTTCATTAAAATGTTGTGACCAATAAAGTTTGTACGGATTTAAGTTCCCCATTTTGCTCAGTGTTTATTTCTTGACACTAGCAGCGATGGAATTTCAACAACTGGCTCATTGCAGAGGTGGCATGAGAAATGTTCATTTAAGGTCTGCATGCTAATTCAATATTTATACAATTACGTTCTGGAACATGAACATAATCTGGTTTCTAATCCCTCCTGCTTTCTCCCCCGGTTTATTTCTGTCCCGAAGAAGGTTTCACACAGTCAAACAAATATGCTATTCAAATGTACAGCCAAATGGGATACTTTATCATCGTGCAATCTTGATTCGTTGTAGTCCTCAAGTTCTGAGCAAGACTGGAAACTTTCAACAGTTTCTTGCCCAGATAATGAAATCCACAGAGATCTGTTCCAGGGATTGAACATTGAAGTCTTTAAGCACTTTCGGCAGATGGAGCTGGCACGGAGATGTGACCTCTAGGAGCAGCCAATGGACAGAACAGTTGTTTTCTATTTACAAGTCACTGATATGGTCCAAAAACGGGCTTTATCAGCCACAGAGGCATGTTAAAACTCTCTCCAGTCAATTGGCCAATATTAAACAATTCTATAAACAAATAAAGTGAACAAATGGTGGTTTGCTCTGGCTTTAGCTAAAGGGAATGCATTAGCACAGGTGGAAAGAATGTTTTAACAAAGTACATGAGAAGGTACGGCTCCCTCAGGTCTGTTGAAAAGCCACCAGTCCCTGTAACCCACACAGAGTTTGTCACACTTTATATTGCGTGTCTTTAACTTCTATGCACTTGCATCAAAAAATAAGTACAATGTACTTATTGTGCTCTTATTGTTTTGCAAAACACTTTAGCTTCTACTGAGGTGGATATGGTTAAGGTTGGAGACAGGCTTCATTGTATGGGTGAGTTTAAGGGTGAAAAATGAATTACAGCTGTAATTACATGCAGGTATTTTTAAAATATACTTTAAAAAAAGTACAATGTAAAAACACTATCAAATGATTAATTTACACCTAATATAAAAGGGAACCTTTTTTTAAAACTCCATTTTATGTATTAAAGTATTGATTACTACACTGTAAAATGTAATTAGTTAGACTTACTTTAAAAAAGCATGCAAATCGATTGATTGCCTTAAAAAAAAACAAAGTAAAGTGAAATAGGAATAGTATGTTGTACTGACAAAAGCTTAGTAAGTATAGTTGACTTACACATGAGTTTAAATAAAATTTAATTGTTGCCATTGTTGTGTTTTGCATGCTGAATGTTGAAGTTTGTGTGACTCAAGCATAGTCACACTTCGCTCTCTTTAGTTACTGTTGCTATGTGCTCTCACGCCACACATCATGTTCTCACGCAGTGAAAAATATGTGTCTGCACTTGTGTAACTTAGTTATGTACACTACTAACTAAATAAATAAGAATTAATTGTAAAAATGAATTATAAATGAATAAAACACATTAATTCATTTCAATGAACTGTAACTGTATTCTCTGAATTATTTCTCTTCCTCTTTTGCTTCAGTTCGATTTCAATTTATACGTAAACACTGCATACATCACATAAGAACATTCTCACAATTCACGAATTGAATACAAAGGATATTGTTCATCAACAAAAATCAGAGAAAGAAAGAAATAAAAAAACAAAATAATAATATCTGTATGTGTATACTTAAGTCCGAGTGGAATATGAATGTCTCAGTTCAGTTTGTGTGGATGTTAATGCCTTCAGGAAGAAACGTCCGAAGATGACGCAATTGACCCTTCGCAAACAGTTTGATTGACAGGCGATCTAACAAGCAGTCAGGGAGTAACCTATAGTAGTGAAGTTGGTGAACTTGATAAATTGTGTGTCCTCACGTCTTTCCGCGCTTGAAACAACATTCCTTCTGATGTTCATTCATGTTTATTTGATGCTATAAATGAACTAGTATGAAGAGATGATCGGTTCACGAGGAGCTACAGCGATCTGCCACCACACATTAAACACACACTAGACGCTATTTATTGATTCAACTTCTTTACAAAATTATGATATTTTAAATATGAAACTGTTTCATACGTTGTCAGTGTTCTCTTTGCTCCTCGATGTATTTTTCACTGCGTGAGAACATGATGTGTGGCGTGAGAGCGCATGACTTGTCGGTTATAGCAGCAGTGGGCGGGTTTTGCGAAGAGTCAGTTACTCCATAGTGCAAATCCAGCGCGGCTCTCCCTCACTGCGCGACACCAACACAACCACCGAACGTTGAGACAGTCCAATCTCCTCTAACTTTGCGATGCAACATCCAATTGCTCATGCAATAAAACAGTTCAGACTTCAATTTAGAGAAATAATGATGAAGATGGGTAAAATAGCCACACACAAAAAAAAAAATTATAAAAATTATAAAAATAAAATTAAAAAAATATGTTGGAACATTTTATGCATTAGGAAAGAGAGAAAAAATACAAAAAATACATTTTCAATTAATTGGGTGAGTTACAAGTACACACAATTTTTCAAGTTTACCAACGTTAATCTACTAACTCCCCTGACTGCTTTGACGGACAAAATTGCGGATTCGGGATTACGATTAGTTAGGCTGTCAATCATAATTAAACTGCCCGCAAAGGGTTAATTGCAAAAGATTGTCACAAATTTAGAGGAACTGTATCAATCCAATTAAAGGTTTCACAAACTGTTTATGACGTAAGTGCTACTATTAACATTATAAAAAAATCATTAATTGACATGAAATGAAATAGTTATGTTATGTATGTATGTATGTGTGTGTGTGTGTGTGTGTGTGTGTGTGTGTGTGTGTGTGTGTGTGTGTGTGTGTGTGTGTGTGTGTGTATATATATATATATATATATATATATATATATATATATGTGAACTATAATTTCAATAATATAAATGAAGTTGAAGTGCCCAAGCAAAGAACACTAATCACCATCATGGTGAGATCAGAATAAAACATTTTAGGAAAATCAACGTGAATTTATGAAGTTTTCCGCACCTGTTTCTGTTCCCCTTGATTGTGTTCTCCCTCATTAGCTCCTCTATATATTCTCCTTGTTAAGTTCAGTGTTTGTTGGTTCTCGTCTTTATGTTGATGTGGTGTAACTTTGCCTACCGGATTGGAACTTAGCCTACGGATTAAACTCCTTGTTATTTTAACTTCTTCGTTGTGTCCTTCTATAAGACCACCAGTATGACAAGGGGATGATCTCACATTTTTCAGTTGAATTGACAATTGAACATTTAAGACTTTTTAGGCAAATCAGTGAATGAAAATAGAAAAAGATAACTGCAGAAGTGGAAGAAATGAGGGAAAAGTCTATTAAGAATAACCCTGCCTTTAAATTTATTTTCTTTTTTTGCTTGACAAAATGGTACTCAAACAAATCAATTAATCATAAACTGCGGTTTATGAGTAAAAAAGGCATAGAATGTGAATAGTACAGATTACTAGAGCTTTGCAAATAAGTTAAGACATTAAATAACGTTAACTGAAAAGTATCACTGTTGGATTTTACAGTGAAGAACTATTGACTATTTCCACTGTTATTACACAATAGAAATACACCTCAGTTCAACTATATACTTTCATTTTTAACTAAGTGTTAGAAACCAACGAACAAAACAACTGAAAAAGCAAAAATAAAAAAACATATTTGTGTATTTTAACGCAAGCCCTTATAGTATAGTTACTGAGATTGTGACCACTAGCCCCGTTCTCCCCTATATAATATTATTATATTAACTAGTGAACTTTGCATAGGTTGTGAAATGTACCCTTATGTTTCACAAGCCAAATGAAATGCTTTCAGATTTTCCCCACGGGTCTATAATTCTATGAGTTCATATTCATTCTGGTACCCATCTCTCTTCCGGACTGTTCCCCCTCCCTTCTCAGCAGCTGAACATTTGCTGTCTGAATAATCCATCTACATGCCCATATCTTTGCAGCCTTGTAAAATCATTTTTATGAGGCTGTTCGTGTGTTACCAATTTGTATCTCTCATTTAAATAGCCTTTAGGGTCACAGGTGGTTTTATGCACACGGCTAATCAAGCAGGGTGTTAAAATGTGATTAAAACCATTAGGACATTTTTTCTTTATCTGAATTATTTCATTCAACAGAATGTTTACAATGCAAGAGAGAGCCACAACAAGCAATGACTTAATTAATTGGGTACTTGCTGGCTAATCCAGCAAAAATGTCAAAGAAATTAACTATAAAACAGTGAATTTAGAAAACAAACACATTCAGTCTTGAGCATACCATGCTTAGACATAATGCTGGTTAACTAAGGAAATGATGTATGACCACAGCTGGGCTCGGGATACACATTTAAAATAATAGGATGAAGCATTTAAAATGCTGGTAGTAATATTTGATCTCCCATAAGAATGAAATAATAATGCATACATCTACGGGGGCAATTCCTCCAAGCAGGCAAGTGTCAACCTCGAAATAACTGGATGAGAAAATAATCAATATCACAAAAATAGAACTAAAATTACAAATATATTTCAAAATGTGACATTAAAAATAAAAAAAAGCTTTTATAAAGTAACAGTGTCCAGCAGGGACACCTGCAGGTAATGTTACAGCGAAGGCTTGCCTCCCCTGAACCCATTGACTTTTAACAGACCCCCTAAAGCTTGCAGTGGGTTTGGTGGGAATGAATTTGGCAAAGTCACGTGAGAGGAGGCAATGCCTCCATCACGCTATGATTGTATATGATCAGTTATACTGGAAATGATTGGTTTCGTGTGATAAATCCTGCCTGGTGTTTACATGCACATTCTTGAATCGGCCTGAATGAAAAAAATTATGCTGTTAATGGGAAGATGAAAAAAGTAAGTAAACAACTCAGTCGCTTAGATATCACTGCTTCATGTCACGTCAAAATCAAACCTGAAAACACGATGGCAAGGGGTTTTTAGCGAGCAATCAGCTTTAATAAAATTAATTTTGATAAATTAAAGGTACATATTCGTGTCTGTGGCCAGTTCATACAAGCTTGATGACTGCCGAAAATAAGATGACTATTAAAAAAAAAAAGTTCAAAAATAATATAAATTGTTACAACTTTTAGTTATTATTTTGGAATAAATGTAAAAATGTGTAAAAACACTAACTTGATGGAATTTATACTTGGTTTTAATAAATAGAACAGAACATAGTGTAAAAATACAAAATAGAATTATATTTGGTCTCTCGAGGAAAATTAATTGTAACAGGGACATACATTTACATTTGATATATGTATTATATATATATATATATATAATATTGCGGATTGAGGGCTTAGTCTCATTTTTAAACACCACCACACACCACTGATACTGACATTGATCTGTCACCGATCAGAAATAAATAGGACGAAATGAGAAGTGAAATGAAAACATATGGTGCTCTGAAGCCATGGTATTACGTTTTCTCCGACACCTACCCACTAATGACAACCAGAGTGTGTGGGAAGGCATATGGGGTGGTAAAGAGTTTCAAATGTTTACAAAGTAAAACCATTATAGGCCGGCTTTACACACAGTTGAAGTAGGTCACATTTCCCGTTTGCCACCTTCCCCAAACCTTGTACAGCTGCCGGGATGGGGAGTTCTGGAGGGTGACTAGATTGAAAATAAATGTTCAGTTTTTTCCTGCACGTGGGACCTGCCTTGAAAGTGTCCAAGCGGGCATCTCCAAACTTCATTTGGTTCTAAACTTAAAACAATGATGGCCAAAAGAAGGGGTTCACTGAGGATATTACAGACATTACGTAGTAGATCCGCATCATTTAACCCACCTTGAGCCAGGAACAAGGGCCAGCAATTACAAATCTTCTGATCCTGAACAAGGCACTCTTATATCTGGATGCATGCAGCCTCCACCGTGAAGACATCTGTGCGTAATGAGCCTTTAGAATGAAAAGAACAAGACTGAGAGATTCTGTCTGTTATAGATAGCCACTCGGTTTTTTTTTAGGGCAAGATCTCATTCACAGAACAAAAATGGAAGCAACTAATCAAGACAAAGACCAACTCATAGCATTCTCTAAAATGTGCAATCTGCTAGATTAGGCATGGTGAGCGTGAACCAATCATGCACTCGAACATTACTGCACGTGGTGGCACAGCGGCTGGGTGGGTAGCACTGCTGCACGCGTGGTGCTCGAATTGTATAGTCAGTGTAGAAACTTTTGCCCCAATTTAATTTTTGAACAGAGCATATTTTCATAATATTCAGTTCTGATTTAACAGACAAAAATGGATAAAATATTTCAGATGGTATTATGTACGCCACAGGGTGAACTGAACCTCTAGGGGGAGCCCTTGTGCTAAAGTGCGCCGAGATCCACTTATGACAAGAGGCGAAGCAGTAGTCAGCAGAGACGATGACTGCGTCTGCAATCTCATATTCCCTTGAGTAGGTACTTCACGTCCACTAAAAATTATGTTCTATATAGTATTAATGCATGTGCACGGTAAAAACCCCAGAGTTAAATCAACTCTGCTCAGATAACATTTGGTCCCTCTCTAAATAGTGTTAAAGTAACACTGAAGCAAAGTTAAAGTTAATGAGATAATTAAGCAATTAATTAAGTGATGATTGAACATTAATGATAAACACCTGCTGTTAACAAGCAGAATCACTAAAGAAAAGAGAAACACAAGAACAACTGACTTCAGCCACAGCCTTAGATGAAATCAACTGAAGATTAAAGACATTCAATCTCTAAAGATCTGAATAAAACATCTGATTCACTGACTTTATTTCTGTCAGACATCTACAGAAGCTCTTATTGAGAACTAAAAGAGGTTTAGATGTTGGGGTTTTATTGGTCAAAAAATAATGCCACCATCATGGTGGTCAGGGTTTGTTTTAGTTGGGATCTTTACCCTTTTACAACCTTAAAACAACTTATGTTTGCGCATCTGCAATAGTGTTTCACAACAAACACTTGTACATTGCTGAATCAGAAGACTGAAGGAACAGATTAGCTTGAATGCTTTGCTTGCAATTTGTTTCAAGTGAACATTATAAAAAGGTTTTTTTCTCTTTGGTGTTCAGTTATTGCAGAAATGAAAAAAAATACATTACACAAATGCCACCATAATGCTTCAATGCTAAAAAAAAAAATAGAGCCACTATGAACACTCGGTCTTATATATGAACATATAGCATACAAACCTCAACAGTGGTGACAATAATTATTTATACTGCAGTGCATGATGGGAGTTTTGTCCTATGGTGATATCCAGCATAAATTGCTGCGTGCAGCGTTTTTTTTATCACCATTGTTGAGATTCATATGCTGATTCTTGATGTCTGTGTGTGTCGAAGTGATGCAGTAGTTAAAAAAATGAAATGTGTGGTATGGTTTTAAAATTGTTCAATATCTTTTTGCTGTAACACTTTCTACTCATATTGTGGTTTCACAGGGTTGGTAACGAAAAACCAAAATGTATAAATAAATGTGTAATTAATAGCTTTGAACGCAACTTCACAATGACTAAATCGTCATGTAAAAGCAGCTAATATCTGCATTTGGTAAAATAGTGATCTCACTACTTCACAACAAGTCATGCATCATTACAGAGAGAAATCTAACACAATAAAAGAAGGGTCAAGAGCCCAACTAAAGCAAACTCTGATCTCCATGATGGTGGTGTCATTTTTTATTTTATATTATTTTTCTTGACCAATAAAACATCTAAACCTCTGTTATTTCTCAATAAGAGCTTCTGTAGACATGTGAAAATAAAGTCAGTCTGGTCAGTAATGAGTGAATCTGGTAATGCTGTTTGTGGAGTTGATTAATCAGATCTTTAGAGATTGAATGTCTTTTATCTTCAGTTGATTTCATCTAAGGCTGTGGCTGAAGTCAGTTGTAGTTCTTGTGTTTCTCTTTTCTTCAATGATTCTGCTTGTTAACAGCAGATGTTCATCATTAATGTTCAATCATCACTTAATTAATTGCTTAATTATCTCATTAACTATAACTCTACTTCAGTGTTACTTTAACACTATTTAGAGAGGGACCAAATGTTATCTGAGCAGAGTTGATTTAAGTCTGGGGTTTTTACTGTGTGGCATGAATGTAATTATCATGTGACTAACCCGTGTCAGTTGTGTCATGCCATTCACAAATCCTCTCCCATGGCCTCATAGGGTAGTATCGTATGCACACTTCAGAATCTCACCAGAAGTTTAATTGATTACTGTGAATTTGGTCATACTTCTTTTGTCACATACTGTTTTATGCATACTAGTGAAGTATGCGATTTCGGATGCAGTCGATAAGTGAAATGGGAAGCTCTTTCTTTACTGTATTAATCCTTACAGCTAAGACAAAATCCCATGTTCTGAATAAATGTGATTCACAGCTCTACACGTGTTGTGTAATGGTATTTTGGGTACTATCTGTGAAACAGTATAAGGACAGGATTGCTGTATTATTGTAGTCAAATGGTAAATGGCATTGAATTGAAATCCAATGGTGGATTGTAATAATTCTGATGTATGAAATATTAAGGAACAAATGTAATTGTTCAGGCTTGTTACAAGGTTATTTTATGTGCTTGAATTCATTTTTCGAATTCATGCATTACCGTTAAAAAGTCAAATTATTACAGGTAAAAGGGATACAGGGGTTCATGATAACAGCATTTGTGTTCTGGATGATGAGATTTTTCTGTTATTGCTATTGACAATGTTTAATGAGTAAGATGAGCCGATGAGCGAGCAGAGACTATAAGTGAAACGGGAGACTCCGCAAACAGTCTTTCTTTTCTGTATTAATCCTTCTTACAGATCTTGCAAAATAAACGTGTTATGTGCAAAGGAACATCAGTGTTTTCTTTGACCTATAACACATGACAACAAGAAAAAACCCTGATTCAAGTCCTGGCTGAGCCAAGAGGCCTTTCTGGGTCGAGTTTGCAGAAGATAAGCAGTATGGATTTATATTACTTAAAAACAAAGGGAATGTTTTTTTTGCTGCATTTTGATCATTTAACATGCTAAAATATGCTATTTCTAGCTAATAGTTTGTATATGAAATTAGTACATGAATCCTGTCGGATAATCACTATTGGGTCACTTCATTCCATGATTTTAATGTGACGTGAACAAATTGTTTGTTTTGTTTAATTTATTCATGTGGAACCAATATACATAATTCAATCGTGTAAAATCAGTTTTTTTTCAGTGTTGAAACTGTTATATATATAGGCCTACCACTACGCCTCCTCCCACCACATCCGAAAACCATCACCAGAATTCCAGCATCCAGTTCCCTCAACATCTGTTCCGCATTCATCATTAGTCATTGTGTAGATATTGCTTAATTACATATTGTGTATATATTGCGGTCTTGTTCATCCTTGTTGTTGGCAATTCTGGGTGTTCCTTATCTGGATATTACCCTCTGTGTATCTGACCTGTTTTTGGCTCTGCTTTTGTTTGCTTTGAGTCTCTCGACACAGAGTCTCTCAAATCTTCAGTGTTACAGAAGAATTTGCCACTAATAGATCCAGCAGCCCAATCTATTTTTTTGTCTCAAACAGCCATGTTGATTGAGCATCACCACCAGCTTAACTACTTCTCTGCTGCCATTGATGAGGTCCTCTGTAACCTCCGCCAACAATCCTCCATCATCCAGCCCCCCTCACCAGCCACTTGTGCACATTGCGGACTAACAGACTTTTGGCCCATAGAAGCCCTTAGCCATGTCTCCAGTCCCTGCAGTGCTCTGAAACTCCTCTCAGCTTCACACTTCCAGTTCCAGTTCCAGTTCCAGTTCCAGTGGGGTAGTCGTGGCCTAATGGTGAGGGAGTTGGGCTGTTAAGGTGGGCCTGAAGGTTGCCGGTTCAATTCCCACGTCAGTAGGAATTGAAAGTGGGGATTGTGAATGAACAGCACTCTGTCCACCTTCGATACCATGACTAAGGTGCCCTTGAGCAAGGCACCTAACCCCTAATTGCCTCACTTGTAAGTCACTTTGGATAAAAGCGTCTGCTACATGTAAAAAGTTCCACTGTGAACAAAATTCTGACAAGGACCTTAACAAGCTTTCCCCTTAGGACCTCTGCTGCCCCTCCATTAAAGGGGTATTATTGGCAAAAGAGGGGCAACTGTACTGAGAGAAAACCTACTCAACTATTGAATCACCGAACACCCCTGTCAGAAGAACACTCTCTAAGTTTTGCAGTCTTTAGACTGTCCTGGTTGAAACCAAACTGAACCTCGTCCAAATCCAATACTTTAAAGAACTATGTCCTGTAATGATTTGCTGTCTCAATAGAGTCAACTGATTCAATGGAGTTGACCAATGCTGCAGCTTTCTCATACAGTTCAAGATGGCTCTTGTTATTTCTCTTACAATGAAGAGAGGTTCGGACACAATCTACTGCAGCCTGCATACCAGAGACAGTCTCTGTCTTCTTCTGCAGTTTAAGCACTCAAGCTCTCCATCAACAGCAGAAGCAAGTGTTAGGCCCAACACAGTCTTACCTCTGCTGATGCGCTCAAATAAACCACTGGCAGTTGAAGCTGTCCTAAAAATACTTTTTGCCATCTTCTCTTGGCTGCCAAGTACCTGCTCGTACTGCTCTTGCACAGCTATTATAGCAGAATTGCGTGCAGTCCACCTTGTTAAACACTGGGGTTTCAGTGTGGTGATGAATACATTTTCATAGATAACAATATTTTCAAACTTTCTCTTAAATTTGACTAAAAAGATGCCTAACTGATAGACCCAAGAAAGGCAGTCCTGGATCATTGGGAAGGATGAGCAGCCATTCTGTGTGATTAGGGTTGGGTAGGGAAGGGTAGGGAAGGGTAGGGAAGGGTAGGGAAGGGTAGGGAAGGGTAGGGAAGGGTAGGGAAGGGTAGGGAAGGGTAGGGAAGGGTAGGGAAGGGTAGGGAAGGGTAGGGAAGGGTAGGGAAGGGAGTTGGGCTTGTAACCTGAAGGTTGCTGGTTCGATTCCCACGAAGGCAGGAATTGAAGGTGGGGATTGTGAACGAACGGCACTCTCTCCACCTTCAATACCATGACTAAGGTGCCCTTGAGCAAGACACCTAACCCCTAATTGCAAGTCACTTTGGATAAAAGCATATGCCAAATGAATAAATGTAAATATAAATGTATTAGACTGACACAGTGTGTGGCACAATGCACATAGAAGGCTAATGGCTGCTGCTCCCTCACTAAAGTGCACCGCTGTACTTTCCTGCCATGTTTGAGGCACCATCGTAAAGCAGACCATCTTGGCAATGCCTGTTGTCTGTGATAAACTGTATGACCCAATGAACTCCTCATGTCTCATGGTCCATATAGCACAGACAGACACTTTCTTGCTCAACACCTGAAATATCCTGGATATCATCAACTATTACAGAAAACTGAATAAGGGCTGGATACTTAATCTCACTTGCAATGCTTTGGATTGTTGTATTGGCCATAATGTTTGGGATTTCATTCTGGGATTTAGGGTTTGTTTATGCAAAGGTGCAATCTGTTAACCATTTCAATAAAATGGGATCATCCTCTTCTGCCCTAAATTCCAGGAGCTGATACAGATTCCCACTTTCATTAGTACGGCCCCTAAAGACTGTCCCTGCCTTTCTACATGCTATACAGAGCTAACCATTTTCCTCAAGAAATGTCTTGCCACCCCCTGCTGTTTACCCCACGCTCTGAATAACTGGGCACTTGACTGATGTGCACTCACAGTCACATAATGTCGGTGGGCTTGGGACGTCTGGTGTGCAGTAAATTTTTCAATGGCTTTACAAATTACGTTTAATATCTTCACGTTTAACCAGGTGGACTGTGCGCAATTCTGCTATAAGCTGTGCGAGAGCAGTATGAGCAGGTACTTGCAATTTTTAAAGCCTGTACTAATGAAAGCAGAATCAGGTCTATGACCTAAAGAGGAATGGTTTCAAACACCTTAGCTGCAGTAAGATGGACTGTAATGTAGCCATGGAAAGCCTCTTTTAAATTATTTATTGTGATTCACTTAAGTTCGATTTTGTATGAACGTATCCACGCCTCATTTGTATCCACACCTCCACGTTCTGTGTCTGTAAGAGGATGATTTACTGGGAAAAGTAACTTGTGAATGTTTTCACATTCAAGCATTCAGACGCTTGAGAGCATCTAGATTTTCTTTGAGAGTGAGGTTACACTTTTAAACAACTTCACAAGGAGTTGGGAAGAAAAAAATCCATCTTAGCATGCCTTCTGCCACAGAAGAAACCCTACTTTGGTTTTAGTTATGTTGGTGTCTTGTTTTATAGTGCTGGTCCTTGTTTTATAGTACTTGTAGCTGTCACAGTTATGTTCTGTTTAGTTTCATTATCCTGGACTCTTCGTTTGTCATGAGTTCCTTTGTTCTGTGAAATGCTTTCCTGCTCCTCATTATTAGTTAATTTGTATCAGCTGTGTTCAATTAATTATCATCGTCTCTGTTTGCTACTTAATTTCCTCCTGTTCACTCAGTCCTCGTCCGGTCACTGTTGTGTTTGGTTGTTTACCCTGCTTGTCTGCCAGTCTGAAGCTTTATTATTAAACTTGGAATATTATTGATCTTAATCTCTTTGTCTTCCTGCCTAACACACTGTGCCAGTAGCAAGCACTGTTTATCACATTGAATTTCTGTATGGAACATGTTGTGCGCTATACTTTCCCTTAATATTGAACAGGCTTGTTCTTGCAGAATAAAAACAAGAGATTAAACTCTTTTGAAGGATGTCATATGCTTCCTGTTTCAGCAAAAAAAAAAAAAACAGAGCTTTTCTTCGCAGCAATATCGTTAAAATCCTTGAAATTTCTCACGCAGGTGTTTGGCTGTCACACAGAGGGGTCTCACAGAAAGAGGCCTGCGCTCTAGGAGGTGTTGGCACGTTGCTTGCAGGGGTTTCGTAGGTTGGCATGCTTAAGCACAGTAGTCATTGTTCTCACTCATTACCTGCTGAAGGACTGACTCCCTCAGGCTACACAATATGACATCATCTTGCAAAATGGTCTCTGAGAGCTCCCAGGTGCAGGACAAACCTGCTTGCATTTCCACTGCAATGCCCTAAAGCTAGAAGGCATGCAAATGTGGGATTGAAACCATTATAGGTAAAACCAGGGAAGATCTGGGGCATTCAAAATTCCTGAGAGAGAGACGAATTGTTAGTCTGATTGAAAAGCAACTTTCAGTTTCATTGTAGGGGTGTGCTCTTTTTTGTGGAGGAAGAATTTTTGCCTAAAGCATATAGTGTCCATTTTGAGAAATGCTAAGCAATGTTTATTTATATGACACATTTTTGACAGACTACGCGTGCTGCACCACATAAAAATGTATGCGAAAAGTACACTACAACATGACCAGATGAAAAACTTAAAGTAGCAAGCCATCTCACAGGGTGCCTTAAAAGATAAATGCATGTCACTGACTGAATGGCCTAAAACTGCTCTAACCTTTCGCCAGCACTTATTGTGCACTCTTGTCTAACAATGCAAGTTTGGACATTTCAGTGGAGATGAGATATGAGTTTTTAACTGTTTTGATTTTAACAAGATGCAGCGTAAAACAAAAGCTCATGAAAGAGATAATTGAGATCTCTACATACCTTCTAAAGAGATATTACTTTCTTTTTGGGGAAATGCAAAAGAAGTATTGGGAGCAATGTTCTTGCTTGTACAGGTGATTTCAAATGCTAACCTCCAATAATAATCACAATAATAAAAAGAGCATAATATTTATCATAAAAGTTAAGTTAAGTTTAATATTGTTCACAAGTGATACAATAGCTTTGTGTGAGACCCTGCTGTTGCTCTCAAATATTATTATGGAAGACTGAATAACACATTTTTTCCTATGAAAAAATGTGAAACTTTTATTATACCTTTTTTTCTCAATCACCATACACTTTTATTGTATCTAAAAGCAGCATAAAAACATTCTGTCTAAGATTATACTTGTTAATCATATGGATGTCATTCAGGTTTGAAATGACATGACGGTTAGTAAATGACATCTGAATTTGTTGTGTGAACTATCCCTTTAATAACCCTAAAATAGGCTGTTTTTATGTAAAATATGATTTCTGCAATGGACTGGGCCATCCATGCAGGGTGTTTCTCGAAATGCTGGGAAAGGCTCCAGCATCCCTGTGACCCTACATAGGACAAGCGTTTTAGAAGATGGATGAATAATTTCTTTTTTCTTTCAAACATAATCTTTACTGGTTTTGTGAGATTCACAATGGACAGGGAAGTGAAATAGAGATAGTGATAATGGGATCAGGAAATGACACAGGTGCCATGACCCCATGTGTCTGCACCTCTGTATCCACATGAATTTAAACGTGCCTGGAATTTGCATGGGTGCACAAAAATGTTTCATTTTTAAATATATATAATCATCAGTCCCATAACCTGGTGTGGTCATCAGGTCACTGCGCTGTTGAACATCTGACCATGGTCCACCTCGGTTCTGTGATGTTGTGCACTTCTTTCTCTGTCTAGCTCATCTTCTGCCACCTGGGACACTACCTTGGAGGATTGTTGTGGACAGGTTTTTGGCTCTGATGACATGCCTGTACCATTTCAGCTTTTCCTTTCTAACTGCAGTGAGGAGGTCTTCATACTGACCGGCTTCGCACCTGATGGTGTTTCTCACTGCTTCATTTGTCATATGGTCGTGGCCTAATGGTGAGGGAGTTGGGCTTGGGCAATGAAAAAAACATTAGTAAGGATGTAAAGTCAAGCATGAAGAAATGGATCAAGATTTCTCCTAGTCTCATTTAGAAGTGGTTTCTTTGGGATAGTCGTGGCCTAATGGTGAGGGAGTCGGGCTTGTAACCTGAAGGTTGCTGGTTCGTTTCCCATGCCGGCAGGAATTGAAGGTGGGGATTGTGAATGAGCAGCACTCTCTCCACCTTTGATACCATGACTTGAGCAAGGCACGAAACCCCTAATTGCTCCCCTTGTAAGTTGCTTTGGATAAATGATTAAATGTAAATGTAAATCTGGTCCCTGTAAGAGAAGCCAAGGATGGTTCTACAGCATCTCATTTCGAGTGCCTGGATTCTTCGTTGTAACTCTGCTGTGAGGGTCCAGGACTCACAGACATATAAGAAGACTGAGTGGACAAGTACACGCAGAAGTCTGCATCTTAATTTAGTTAATTTATCTGTATATCAGCACTGGAGAAAACAGTGATGTAATCGTCCAGCTCAGCTCAATCGCATACAATGGTGTCAATGCAGGCAGACCAAAAACAGTGTTGAATATCAAGCAAGTGTCCCCAACTTAAGCAAGCCAAAGGCAACAGCAGCAAGGAACGAAAACTCCAACAGGTGACATCAGATAACCAACAGGTGACAAAAATGGAGAAAAAAACCTTGGGAGAAACCAGGCTTAGTCGGGGGGCCAGTTCTCCTCTGGCCAACAGTGAACAGTGCTAGATTGATTCAGGCAGAGTTACAGGTCATGAGTCCGATTGGAGTCGCAACAGTCAAAATATTTAATCCAGTTCCATCTAGTTGAAGATCGTTTTCATCACGCCGTATAGGACGGTTTGTTGGGGATCTGTGCCACTGGCTGAATGCCCTAACAAGGGATGATGAGTTGACACAGACTAGTTGACACAGTCTCCGCTGACACTTCAGGGCTGAGTTGCTGTCATGTATAGGTGCAGGTTCTCCATCTGACCTGGATACGGCTCGTATAATTACGGTAAACCTCAGGATAAGCAGAGAGACGAAAATTAGTGTAGACTCCATTCTTCTTCTGGTGTTATAGGAAGTGTTCCCGGTTCCAGCTGACCAGATCAGCTGGAGCCTAACAATGCTTTAACAGATATGAAAACATAAATTGATAATGTGTCGTGTATGCCAGGTTAAAGAGATGCGTTTTAGAGCCCACGTATTCTTGTCCTCTGACTTCAGTCTTGCTAGTGATCTGCTTGTCACTATTTGTCATCAACTTTGCCTTTTCAGGGCTTATCTCCATGCCAAACCAAGAAGATGTTTCATCCAGGTTTTTCACTAAGGCGGCCAGCTCAGCTTCAGTACCAGCTTGTCCATCAATGTCGTCTGCAAATCGGAGATTGGTGATGTTTCTTCCTCCAATGCTGACTGTGCCAGAGTGGTTCTCTAGGGCCTCGCTCATGGTGTGCGCTATATGTTGACGAGCATGGGCGACCGAAGGCAACCTTGACATACGCCTTCTGTTGTGAGGAACCACTGTCCCATTTATCCCTGGGTGACTATTGCACTGCTGGCCTTATCATACAGCTGTCTGCTGGTGTTAGTTATCTTTTGTCCCATGTTGTACTTGTTCATCATGCCAGACTCTGTCAAAAGCCTTTTTGAAATCTATGAAGACATGATACAGGTCTTGTTGGTGTTCCGAGTACTTTTCACACAGGCAGTCGTACAAAAAAAAAAGGAAAATAATTTGTGCTGTTTGTTTAAAGCCAAACACTTGTTAAGACAACAAACCTCGATCTCGTTATAGTTGGCTCCAAATGCAATATGACGCAGCGGTCCCGAGGATTGTTCCTGTGTTGCATTAGTCAAATTCAATACCTTTTGCTCCGAGCTCTGTGGCCTGTATTCTGAGATGTTGAAGTTTGGTTTGTGTTGGCTGGTTTGTGGAACATTGCTCAGAGGTAGGTTACTCCGAACACTTGTGTCTGGAAACTACATCAGTATGAGAGAAACTCTACAGGGAAACAAACAGCGGTATTCCAATAGATCTGTAATATGTTTCCCAAAATGTCTTTGAGTAACCCTCCATTTTAAGGTCAGCGAGAGGAATGTCCCCCTGCAAAAATGTGGAAATTCGCGTCAAATTAATTATTCACACCATGCTGTGTGTTACAAAGCTAAAAGACAACTATGGGAACTCTGAGCTGTCAGGGGGCAGGTTAGGGTCAAGAGAGCCAGGGGTCACTGACTGCACCTTTGGAATTTTGATTGAAGTCGCTCCCTCATGTTAATAGTGTCCTTGGAGAGTCTTGGTTAGGAAAAAACAACTCTCTCCTGCTCAAAGGGAAGAGGGGACGTGAGAGTGATATCTGAGAAAGCAGAACCAGTGCGGCCAGCCTTTTATCCGATGTGATCTTGGTTTAAGCAAACATCCGACCTGGCGTGCGACTTTTCGCAAGTGCCAAGGGAATTTTCTCCCCTCCTAGAATGTGAAGGTGTAGAAGAGGCTCTGGCCGGGAGGAGGACAGCGGTGCACACACTAAAGTGCCGTTCCCAGGACAAAACACAGAGGGGACAAACGACGGGAGGTGAGCCAGGCTTGGTAAACAGGCCCTGGTCGGGGAGATGCAGAACTGAATCATTGCAGTTTTTTTTCACACTTGACGCTAATGTACTTCCCTCTGGCTCTGGCTCAGTGTTCTCTGTCTCAGGCCTTTTATCTGTCATCTCTGCTTTTTGATGATCTCTGGTCCATATTACGCAAGGCAAACGTCCATTCATTTCCACTTCCTTTGAAATCTGTACCGTAGAGAAAACAAGGGTCTGTGCAGGGTATGCTCATTGTGTGTTTTGGCCATTTTGTTAACAAACCACATTAATTTGGTAATAAAAAGGCAGAGGTGGAGCTGCAACATTTGTTACACAAAGTGATTAGAATTAGTTCACTTGACAGGTTAAAGGATTGTTTCCGCAGACGCTAGCTCGTTGACATTCAGCTGTGGCTTTTTGTTGTGATGTATTGCATTGTTCTGTGAACAGTTTCCTCTCACAAAACATGTTTGGCTCAGTTTGCGTACTAACAGGATGTACATGATAAATGCGACTGGGCGTTGTGCTTTTCTGTGTGGTCAGCTTATGTGGATCACAGATGCTTTCATCTCCTTAATGCAATGCTTTTCATTCATCCATGTCCAGGACTTGCCTGACATTCTCCTTCTCTCTTAGAAGCTCTTCAGTGGTTGCTGAGACAAGATTGTGGCTATGGGCCATTCCTCTAAAAATGCCATTTCTAAAATGAGGTATATTTGTCCTTTTTGCATCCTGTTTTGAGCACTTTCAACACAGCAACGAAACATTACACCTTCATCCTTGCACCCTGCATGGTAATACACATCTATATTTAATTAATAATTTCTGATTATGAGTGTAAAACCTGTACTCAGTTCTGAGTACTGTGGAAGGAGTATGGTCCCTTGTGAAAAAGAAGTACACTCGCGCATAATTTAAAAAAAATGGAAGGAGGTGGTGAGCCTGGAGGTGTGATAATTATGTGTGTCTCCCTGTATTTCCTTTTTTTTTTGTGATACAATAATAGCATGCTGTTGCATAATGTCCGTTTCACATAGAATACTTGAGCGGAAATTTCTGGTGTGCAAGTGAACCTCTGCTGATTGTGTAGTCCTCTAACTTCAACTCCCTGTAAGGATCGTCAGCTGAAGTGCCCGTGAGAACCACTATAGGGCACTTTAACTAGGACTCTCACGCACACGCACATGCACATTCACTCCCGGACTTCACTTCCCACAATGCACTACACACCCACTCACTCATTTCAGGCAGACTACATTTCCCATAAGCCCCGTACCTTGGCACTGATTGCTACACCCGCTGCAGCACATTATCTGCACTATTTAGGCACCACTTTCACACACAAACACTGCGAGGTCTTGATCTACTTTTGGTAATCAGTTCTGAGCGTTTATTCCCATTTTCTGATCGTTCTCTGCCTGCCCTTTGGATTTACTGCCTGTATTATTGAACTATTGTTTTCTTGCTGCCTGTCTCGATCCGCTTTGCCTGTTTATATGGTTACGACTCTGCCTACTCTCTAACATTCCTGTTTGCTGTTCATCGACCATCGCTTGTTTGACTACTCTGATCTTAATAAAGCTGCATTTGGATCTTATCCTGCTGTCATCTCATTACAGAAAGTGAAGTCCGAGAGTGAATGTGCATGTGTGTGTGTGTGTGTGAGAGTCCAAGTTGAAGTGCCCTCTAGTGGTCCTTACAGGCACTTCAGCTGACGATCGTTACACTCTGTCACAATGCTTTTATTTATGATCACCATCTGTCAAGAGCGGCCTGTTTTGGTTTTGTTTTCTTTTGTTTCTATCAATTACCTGTTTTCCTTTGTTCTAGTTTCCTGCTCGTTTTTTTACGATGGTTTCTGATTAACGAATCATCACCTGCTCATCATTTGAGTTCCGTTACCTTGTGTAGTTCCTCCTTTTCATTCAGCTTGGGTCTGGTATTGTTCTGGTATCTGGTATTGTGTCAGTGAATGGATTTAAAATATTTTGCGATGGCATGAATATGAATAAAAATGTTTTCTTTTAAGCCTATATTATTCGCTGTTTTTTATAGTCTGCAATTTTTAGCACATAATACATTACCGTCATGGAGACTATTATACTTTACATGCAATATATGAGCAATATCACACTCGTAGCCGTCCGATATGGCCGTGGGTAATTACAGAGTGCTGATATACAGCCATATCGGACGGCTACGAGTGTGATATTGCGTTTATACAACAGTTCGACAGCACGAGTGTGGAAATAAATAAGAAGTAACAACGGAGTGTCTTTAAAACTCTCTTTTTGTGCAGAACTAATTCCTTCTGCCATGGATTCAAATCTCGAGTTGACAGTTTGACCAAGCCGCCGTTACTAATTATAAAATGTCACTTTAGAACTAGTAGTGAATGTTGAGTCACTTCACTGAAACTCATTGTATTTTGTACAGTATTATTGAGAGAGAGAGAGAGAGCCTGAGCGAACATCACCTGTGTCTGATAACATTCATTCTTCAGGTTGATGTCCATAATATTATATCCATTATGTTTCAATGTCCGCTGAGGAAAGTGATCTTTGTATTTGTCCTTTTTACAGTTGAAGGATTTTCGACAGCGATAAACACCGTCCTTTGTTTACAAAACTCCTTTTCAGTTTAAAAATCTCTTGCGACCGACTCATCCACTCATTAAGTTTGCCGCCATCTAATGGCGTATTAATGTAACTCAATCCATACACTAATGGACCCTTTCTCAATAACAAATACAACACATTATTTTAAATAAAATAATATTTATTGAACAAAAATATTTGAACAATTCAGATTAAACAATTCAGCCAAACGTACAAAAGCAGTACTCTACAGGATGCAAGTTAAATATAGCCTCAATATTAAATAATCAAATTAAACATAGCTCAATTCGATTTGCTCAGGAACATGTAATAGATTAATAAGGTCACCTGTTTTATGTACCCAAAATGAATTATATCTCATGTTTAATCACAATAAGACACACTAGCAAATCCTCGAAACACTGAAACACTTGCCGAGATGAAGCTGTTCTCGGCGGGTACACGAGCCCTAAACGGCTGCTGACGGTCTGGAACTCGCATTTCCGAAAACAAACAATTTGTAAAATAATTTGTAAAATATGATTAAATATGAGTCATATATTTCATGTCTAAACAGCACATTCTCGCCTAAAAAACTTTTAAAACTACAGTTCATGTTACAACAAGTGTAGTATTTGTAAAAAAATACAGTGGATTTGATCTGCCGCCATGACAGTCGCTTCAAGTGGAGTGATACAAATGGTGAAACGGTTCCAGTTCTGATACTGGTAGAATATCGCATGGCTTGAAAGTACTCTCAGCCAATCAGATTCAAGAATCAGAAAGAACTGTTGTATATAATCTAATCTAATCTAATCTAATCTAATATAATATAATAGGATCTTGAGGCCACAACTTTGCATTGCACAAAACTTCCCATCGTTACCTCAACAGAATGATCTTGTGGCCATGTCAAATTATCACGTTTCCACAAGTTCCACAATATGTCATGACCACAACACTGAGTGAACTGAACATGTTTTGTCCTGATTACTGTTGAAAGTCACATGGTAACTTTATGAAAATGGCAATAGACTTCAGCTGTGGATTTATGATAAAACTGCTAATTACTTATTTAAAATAAAGCCATAACATATACTTCTTAAAATCGTTGCCTAAATGACGGACATTTAAATTTGAAAAATGTTAAGCTCACATTAGACTTTTTGACAAGCAGTTATACTCACATAGGACAACCGATTTTCGCAAATAATTTTCATTACTACTTTTACGGCATGCGGATATTGCGTAGAAGTTCCATTTCAATTTTTTTTTTCTTTTTGACAATTTTGAAAAAACAAAAAACCACTTCAACGGGAGATGCATCACACGAACATATAGTTTGAATAGAGCAAAGGGTAAAGAGAAAATGAATTGTGCCAAGCATCAGCTGTGGCCTCTCTCTCAGGCTAATCAATAGAGTGGTGTGACATTTATTTGGCTGCAGAATCAGAAACATATTAGCCCCTGCAGATTTCTGGGAACAGTTCGCCGTGCCGAAGACTGCGTGTTTTCTCTCCTAAAAGTAGTGGTGATCTCATTGACTGAGTATACAGAAAACGAGAAGAAAGAGAAAAAAAGCAGAGATAGAATATTCATCAGATGGTCACAAACTGTAAAGTCATGACACCATAACATAACTTAAGACACATTTTTGGCTACACCGAATGGATTGTTCTTTGTGTGACAAGAAAGACGTGAAGTGTTGATTGCATATTGTTTAGTCTCTCAGTTTGCATGCTTAGGTGTTATGCATGTATCCACGGTTCGATTTCCCGAGGTCTCTGGCTTACAGAGAACACATCTGGCAGTGGGGAACAGGAAAAATTACAAGTGAAGTCAAAATCTTGTCACAGTTGGTTGCGGTGAAAAGTCAAGTGTATAAAATTACAACTCAGTCAAAACCAAAGGGTCAAAGTTTGGCTGGATAGCATGGCCCACCCTGCTAAAAAGCTCAGCATAAACCAGGATTAACCCATTTAATCTCAAATTTGTCCCAGACATGAACATATCCAAATATGTGTCATTAGTAACTCCTTGAAATGATCAATAATTATTATAATGGAAAAGTGTGTAAAAATTTGTTTTATGGTCAGTCACAATTGTGACTGGTGGGATAACACTGAAAATTTGTATATAGCCCATATCAGCCCAGCTATTAACACATTTGAAAGTCTGTTTCATCACATTTTAGGGTTACTATTATACATAAAAACCCTTATACAACACTTGTAGGAAAACTGAGACAAAAGACAGATGGTAGAGTCAGAATTTGGCGTAAACAGAATGAGAACATGGATCCATCATGCCTTGTTACCACTGTGCAGGCTGGTGATGGTGGTGTAATGGTGTGGGGGTGTTTTCTTGGCACACTTTAGGCCCCTTAGTGCCAATTGGGCATCGTTTTAATGTCATTAGTGCCAATTGGGCATTGTTTTAATGTCACGGCCTACCTGAGCATTGTTTCTGACCATGTCCATCCCTTCATGACCATGAACATTTGAACTTAGCAATATTCACTGTAATTTTGTCATTGTGACATTTTATCGAAGCCTTCCCTATAAACTTGAAATTGGAAATGTATTAGAAGTATTCGAGAAGGGAATAACCTCGAGATACTATAGTATTATATTGTATTATTTTGGGATGGGAATTACCACGAAGGTACAGTAGCACTGTATTGGTATTGTAGTATTGCATTATATTATATTCGGGATGGGAATGACCTTGAAGGTACAGTAGTACTGTATTGGTACTCTACGAATTGTCAGTGGTGAAGTCAGTTTAGTATTGGGAATTCCCACGACAAAAGCCACCAGAGGGCACTCCCCTGTTTATTGCCATTTTCATCAAAGACTACATCCCCCATAATCCATTGTCCGGACTCATCAGGACTCATTGTTTTCACATGAATATCATTAGCCTCATTAGACCACCTTGTATAATCCTAGTTCACACAGTCTCTCCTCACTCGGTTTGTTACTGCATCGCTGAGCTTTAGTATTTTGTTTCTCCCGTGCCTTAGTTTGTTTGCATTATCTCTGGATTTCTCTGTTTTTGCCTGTGCCCTGGACTTTATCTTTGTTAGGACTGTTTGACCTTTGCCTGGGTTTTTGGGTTACGATCGTGGTTTATCCTTCTAATAAATACCGCGTTTGGATCCTCAACAATTGTGTCTCGGAGCAGTTTTGTCACATCAGCTAACCGATAACCAGCATCCCAAGTAGTGATGCAAAGTCCGAATCATTTCCACAAACTGTTTTTTTTTTTTTTTTTTCGGACAGTTCGGTTCAATGAACCGTTTCAAAAAGCCGATTCATAGGTTATTATGCATTTCTTTTTTAACAACTCAGTGTCATGTTATATCAATGAAATGTTCAAATAAAGTCATTTGTGAATGCATAGAAACATTCACATAAAAAGTTTCATTCACAATGGTCACAGTTTTGTTGGATTGCTGATCCTTTAAGTCGGATACGACTGATCAATATTGATTAGCCTACATCTTGGATAAGATTCGCAACTGCAGCTCACATTTGATGCACAAATGCACACCTAAAGTATAGAAAGAAACTCAATTTCACTTAACAACTTAACATATAATCTGCATGTACAATAAACTATAGTAAAATGTATTTACATCTCTCTACAAAAAGGTTTTAATAAAATGTTATTTAATAACAGTAGTCATAATAAGAATATTTCCAATACGTGCCTCAGGCTTACGTGCTTTCGTCAACTCACTCATTTGACTCCTCTGCGAACTTCGACGGTTGTTTGAACCAGCTCAGTCGATTCTTTTTGAGTCTGACGTGTTACTTCAGTTTGTGCATCTTGCGTCATCAACCTGGAGCTAAAGTTCGATTCAGTTTGATTACTGAACTGGCTCGACCGGTTACTTCCTACGAACCGGTTTCAACCGGCTCAAAAGAACGATTCGTTCAAGATCTGAACATCACTTGTCCCAAGCTTGTACCAGTGTGCAAAACCAACAAATGGTGGTGAGCATCAATGTTGTATTTTTCAGCCCCTCCTTGTACATGTTCTGCTGAGAAGACTCAAACATTACGTCACTATTAGTTTAGATCTAACCAATCATTATCTAACACTTGGAGTATATAAGATTGGTACTTATACATGTCTGAGTTCGCAGATGCTGACACCAACCTTTACCTCCATCCTCCCCACCACCACCAGGATGGTCCCTGTCCATACCTCCGGGGGGTCAGGTACGCCCATGCCTTCATCTTTAGGCAGGAAATGCAGAGTCCGCAACCCTCAGGATGTAAGCTACGGACAGGGGCCTATGCCAAAAATCTTTATCTTACCCCATTTTGCTTGCTGTTTGTTAATAAATATCATTGTTGCGTTATCTTGCCTCCCGAGTCTGCAGTGTGAACTCCAGGAGGGCAAAAAAAACCCTGACTTCCAAGAGGCCCTGCACCAACTGGCAACTACCACCGAGATTGAGGAAAATAGCTTTCTCACTTTCTTGGACTAAACTGAGCCAGTGCACATTTGCCAGCAAATCTCAATGCTTTATCTCACAATGCACAATTGTAACACAGTTCGTAAGAACAGGAAGAAGGAGGCGGGAACCAGCGAACATTCAACAACTTCAATAAACTCAAAAACAAACAATAAAACGAAAGTAAAAAGGCGGCAGTTCCTCACGGCGACTGCCGCCCACACAAACAAAATAAAACACAACATAAATTCCAGGCCTGGTCCTCTCTCGTCCTTCACTGTCGTCGCTCCTCTTTTATGCTTCCGGAGCTCCTCCGTGAGAGATACGAGACCGGTGTAGCGCGCAGCTGACGCTCATTATCACTCGCGTCACCGGCCTCGCGCCGTTCCCTCACGGCTCTCGCCCGCCCTGCTCGTCACAACAATATATGTCAGTGACTAAAGGAAATTGCATAAAATTAATGGTTTTGATGGAGATCGGAGGACTCAAGGACAGAGCATCATTTACATGATAGTAGCATATATCCTAGATGGTTACAGATCAAAGATTGGTTGTTCAGACAAATCTACTTCCCTTAAAAACAACTGCTGGTACGATATGTGCTCAAAAACAACAAATGCCTTACATTATTGCTCACAACACACATTTTAACTCCCACTTGGCTCGTCATTGAGACAGAGTTATGGCAAGGGTGGGCCAGTGCAAGCAAAGGTGTGTACTCAGAAATTCCTGCATGAATTTTTTTTAATGTTTGTCGATCCATTCTTATTTAAGCCCCGTTTCCATGAATAATGTATGAATTCGATGTGTTTGTTGTGAATATGCGTTCTTTGGCTCTGTTTGTCCCCTGCTAACATTACACCATTATGTTTTTAGTTGTAAAACATGGGCCCCAGCTCCAAGGACAACATTATTCGAGTAATCTTTTTACAGTGCCACAAAATTGGCCACTTACATGTCTTTTGTGTAATGACAGTCTCTGGTGAATTAACTACAGCCTGTTTGGGAATTTACTTCATCACTGACCTCTGCAACTTATCTACAACTTTAAATAATTTCATGCTTTATAGTTCACATGTCCAAGACTGCATACCTGTGCAGATGCCAAGAACAACCTTGTCTTGATTAAGGCCTGTATGTTAGTACATCACTGCCATGTCATTTCTGACAGCCATAAATATGTTGGATTTCCAGAGGTATGGCACCAGCTTGTATAGTTTGACTAATCATATGGTCTTGGCGTTTGTCTGAAATGCCTTGTAAAGCTTGTTTTCCAATTTGAATCCGTAGAAAGAAAAATGGCTATAAAATTTGTGACAATGTCTTTTTTACAACATGGAACATGTGCCTCATTCCTCATGATGTTATTATGAACTAACATGGGAAAGTTTCATTATGTGTCAGAACCAGTCCTTATGTAATTATAACTGTGTAATTTAAAATTTTCAGGATAGTGTTATTTGCTTTGTTATTCTAGTCGTTCAGACGTACTTTAATTGACCTCTCACCCCAGACCTTCACACTAATTTTCACCCAACGTAGACACAACATGTTCCACCATTGATCCGATTTGCATGCGTTTTCCTCTGCCGAGGGAGAGGAAGCACTGTTCCTTTCTAAATAACGCCTCATGTTTCCATTGAGTGGGCATTGTACAATACATTTCCTCCATTATCCCGGTGCAGTGCCAGCCCCTGCGGATTAAGCTGAGACGATGGCTGAATTCTGCAGATTCTAGCCAAGCGCTGCATTTCATAGTGATTGATTTGACACCTAATTGGTTCCCAAGGTGAACATGGCCAATCTGACTCAATTGTTCTAGGAGGCAGCTTGCTGGCAGTCGTGCACTGTGAAGGGGGACCCACCCTGACTTGGCACAAGTAATGTGAGAATGATTCAGTGGGGGAGTGGAGGGCTGATCTGGCCATTGGCCAGCGAGTGTGTGGACCCTATCAGAAATGAGAGTTCATATAGATGCCTGAGAAGTAGGTCAAGGACTTGAGTGCTCAATAGTGAAGCCGGGGAGGTTTTTCACTAGGAGATGTCTGAAAACAATTTTCAATTTTCAGACATAATTTGACATCTTCAGCTCTCGAACCAAAAGGAGTTTCAAACGTTTATTGAAAAGAGTTGGCTTTTAAAAATGACTCACTGACCACATTTACATGTGCACCAATAATGCGGTTATTTCTCATAATCAGAGTAAGGTCTAAATCGCAGTAACTCTTCACTCCAGTTTACATGCAACTTTCATTACGCTGATATTCACTAATATACCACACTCAGATAGGCATACAGTATGCATGAGACCGGCAATTGTTTTAATCTACTCACATCAAATTCAAAATACATTTTTTTGGATATTCTGGATATTATTCACGGCCGTGATGAAGATCGTAACGGCGGGTTTGCCTACGCTGCCGTCACATTCTTCGCGCCATCTGGATGAAGATGCTGCGAGTTTAGCGATTTGGAGAAGAGAAAACTTCAGAATAATGTCACAGATTTCATTCATGAAGTTGTGTGAACGACACACGGCATCCGTGTACGTCCCAGCACACTTCGGTCAGAGTGAAAATAATGTGATTTATTGCAATTAAAATTGCCGTACACCACCTATGTGATTTATGGTTACTACGATTAAGAGCTTAATCGCATTTCTTTGATTGAAGAATTGCGTTTACATGAGGTAAGGTTTAATCCCAATTTTGCACTCATTGATCTAGGTGCGTTAACAACATTTCACAAGTTATCAACTCACTACAGGCGAGGATACGCCAATTATTTCGGTAAAGCTGCTTTGCCGCAATTTGCATTGTAAAAAGTGCTACATAAGTAAAGGTGACTTGACTTGACAAAATGGCGGATTTGGGGTTATGTGTAACGATCGTCAGCTGAAGTGCTCGGGACAACCTCTAGAGGGCACTTCACTTTGGACTATACACTCACACTCTCACTCACTCACTCACTCAGACAGACTATATTTCCCAGAAGTCCTGTACCCAGTCACTGATTACCTCATCAGCTGCACCTCATCACCCATTCACTGATTACCTCATCAGCTGCACCTCATCACCCACACCACATATAAGCACCATTCTCACACTACACTACCACAAAGTCTTGATTAGGTTCCCTGTCAGTTCTGGGCATTATTTCCTGTGTCTTGATTTCCTGGTTCTGTTTCCTGCCTGTCTGTCCCGGTTTTTGATTGTTAGCTGCCTATCCCGTTTGATTCACTGCTTTGGATCACTGGACTGTTGTTTGCCTGCCGCCTATACCGACCCCTCGCTTGTTTACTGACTGCAAACCTGCTTACCTCCGATATTCCTGTTTGACCCTGCCTGTTACGACCATTCTGTTTTCCAATAAAGCTGCATTTGGATCCCATCCCGTTGACTCGCCCTTCATTACATTATGATCGGTCAGATCGCCTGTCAATCAAACTGCTGGCGATGGGTCAATTGTACACCACCTAGTTTAATGTGATTATGATTAAGAGCTTAATTGTATTCATCTGATTGAAGTTTTGCGTTTACATGAGGTAAGGTTTAAGCCCAATATTGCACTCATTGATCTGAGTGCATTAACAACGGTTCACAAGTTATCTACTCACTACAGGCGAGGATATGACTTCAAAAAATCAGCTGCTTCACAAAGCTACTGTCACGAGTGGAGAGAGAGAGAATTCAAGAATAAATCCACACAGGAGAAACAAAGGAAACACAGGCAAAGGCATCCACATAACAAAGACAACACCAGACAAAGAAGACAGGAAACACTGGGCTTGAATAACAAAAACTGATAAGAATTAACTGAACAGGTGAATGTAATCAATAATCAAACACTGAGAAACTGAGTCACAGGGAAAACACAATGAAACATAACCATGACTATTAACTAATGTGTGGAGTAAAGATTTTTCAAAAATTCTCTTTGTGTTCTACGAATGTACAGAGCGAGCAATTTTTGGGTAAACTATCCCTTTCGTGAAAAACCTCAATGTCATTTTGAGGAGTTAAAGAATGACCTCTTTATTAACACCCTCAAGGAACAGCCCTTCCCTAGCAAAACTCCAGTATAGTTCTCCTAATCAGCTGCAGACATGCAGAGATAAGCGAAGCCCTTTTCTTCACTGCTTTTAAACAAAACTGAGGTTGCCAAGATCCTGTTCTCAGTTTCTATGGTCTGACATGCCTTGTGCATTTGAAGAACTCTGAGAAAAGTGGCTGCCGAGTCTCTCTGCATTCCAATAACATTCTGATATTATTATTATGACTCTGATGTCATGGCTCAGCTTTGCCAAGCATTGTAGTCGTAAGGTCATCATTGCGCATGACAAGCGTTTGTGCGTGTATTTATTATGCAAGTGTAAGAGTTCTGTGAGAATTTGGGTGGGGAAAATGAGTCAAGGGTGGGTGAAAGCTGGTGAAGAAAGACATGTGGTTCATAGGCAGACAGGGTTTAAAGGTTTAGACAAACGCTCAAGGAGAATGGTAGGGTGGACAGAAGTCAACACTCTCTTTTTATTACCAGTCTTCATCTTATCTGTGACGGTCTAGCTGTGGAGTAGATCATTTGTTCTCCAAGCTTCAGGTCATTTGTAGAAATACACTTTGATCTGCCCGCATATTAAACTATTAGGGGTTGTTTTACTCAAGAAGTGTCCAGTTGGTCGTCTCGTCAAGAACTCAATTGCAGTGAAGCTTTATACTTGAAATATGAGGGTTATTAGGAGGAAATGTGAGGTCATTGGCTGACTTTGTCCAGACCAGCATATGTTGTGCTTTGGGTGCTGGCTCTCATTATGGTATGTTAGTTTGATAATATCCCGACCAGGCTTCTTAATAGGCTTAATGATCTTTTTTTTTTTTTTTTTTGGTTACATAAAACATAGATGAGCCAAAACATTATGGCCACCTGCCTAATAAGCTGTTGGTCCTCCAAATGCCACCAAAGCAAATCTGACCCACCAAGGCGTGGACTCTGCAAAAGTCCAGAACATTCCTCAGGACGTCAGTTGGACTGAAATCTGGGGAATGTGGAGGCCGGAGAAACACCTTGAATTCTTCGGCATGTTCTTTAACTCTTTCCCCACCAGCGTTTTTTTGATTTTTCTCACAACGGTTTCATGGCCCCCAGAATATTTGTTGTATGAATATCTGAACATACAATACATCAAAAGAAAGAACAGAGCATCTGCTTTAAAACTATATGGAATAAATAACTTGAATATATGGAATGAAAGTTTGAATATAAGGAATGAAAATTTTAACAAATGAAATGAAAGTCTGAATATATGGCACAAAAATTGCAATATTTGAAATGAAAGTCCAAAATTATAAACTCACAATTTTCCAGAAATGTCAGAATTGCAAGAAAATTCAGAATTGTTTTTATCACGTAATTCTGCGTTTATAACTAGCAATTCTGAGTTTATGTCTTCCAGTTCTGATTTTATAAAATGCAATTATGAGTTTAAATCCACAATTCTGAGAAAAAAAAAAAGTCTGACAACTATCACAAAACATGAAAACAGTTGTGGATCATCCATAATGACAAGTAGAGATTCAATAGGTATATTTTTAATTGGGCAATTTTTTTATAAATCCTGTCATTTTGTCTTGTACAGTATCTGTAAACATCTGTTATGTGAAATAGCTGGTTCAGGACAGTACTGTTATGTGACGTGCAGCCAGAGAAGCACAGAGTCGACGTAGTAATAACAACAACAACAACAACAACAACAACAACAACAACGTCCTTTAATGAAGACGCAGGGAACAGAACATTAAACACGTCTAAACACAAACGAGAACGGACAAGCACTGAGGGAAAACACCGGGACAAACGAGGTAATTAACAAGGCACAGCTGATGATGATGATGATTACTAACGAGTGGCCGGAAAAAAACAAAACAAAGAGCACATGTGAAACATGACAACAAAACAGTCCAGGATAGAAACACACATAACAAGTACTAGATAAAAATAAGATGTAATTTTTATGATCACTCTTATTTTGTAAAAATTATTAATGTGTTCGATATTTTGATGCTTTTTCAGACTGTCAGAGTCGGAGAATCACCAATTGCTGATTACATTAATTGCCCGTCACAGTTTACATTAATGTTTAAATGAAATAAATGACATTACAATTTAAAGTAAGTATCGCTTAAGTAATCTAAAAAACTTTTTGGATGTAACTGCAAATTACAATTGTACTCAAATTTTGTATTTTAATTACGTAAATAAGGGTACATGTATTTTGTTACTCTCCAACCCTGTTAATAATGTATAGCTAATTTTACTCATGTTATCAGAGCAATTGACCCTTCGCAAACAGTTTGATTGACAGGCGATCTGACCAATCATAGTCACAGTCCCTCCACGAGCTGTCGTCTTCCCACGGTGCATGCCATCATCTCCCCAGGTAAATGGCGCACACACATGCACACACCGTCCACATGATATAAAAGAAAAAGGGAATCATCATACCAGAAGACCTTCTTCATTGGCTCCAAGGTCCAGTTCTGACACTCATTTGCCCATGGTAGACATCATCGTGGACACTCTGACCCGTCTGCATCTACACAGCCCTCTACGCAGCTGGATGCAATGCTCTGTTTTGTGACAAATTCCCTCCATAACCAATATTAGGATAATAAGTTTTGCATGTTGATCCAAAGTTCCTATCATCTGAAATCTCCACAATCGGCTGATTTCCTCACAGCAGTATCAATCAACACAGGATTGGATATCATCGTGAGAACACTCACAATTATTATTAACATACAATCAAAAACATTTTTCTTTTTACATTGAATGTATTTGATGCAAAAAATATACAAAAAATGAAAGAAAATAATTCTGAAGTCTTGAACAGGACAATTTTAGACTACCCGATTGGGATTACAAGGCCCAACCACAACCACGGGGACTCTGGACGTCATTGTAAACGGTCATATACACACTACCCTAGGACTATTTCTAGAGCTCTGAAGGCTAAAGACCGTGAAGCCACCCAGACACTGCTCACAGGAGACAGCCAGATTTGTCTGAGATGCAATAAGTAGCGGAACAGGCTAGACAGGCCCCAGGAGGCCATAGTGAGAGAGGCAAATAGACCTTTTTAGTACCAAAGTCACAATTTTGTCACAGCATTAGCTGGAGGCAAAATAAAGGGAAAACTGAAGAATCGAACATAAGGAGTTTAAAATGTCATCTTGTTGTGTTGTTGGTTGCCAGAATCAACAAGTACAGGCTCCAATTTGAAATTTTCTTGCATACTTGCTGCCACTGTCAGAAAAAAATGAGAAAGTTAAGTGATTTCTCATAAATTAGCTGACTTTTTAGTCCTACAACTAGCAGTAAGCTAGCTAACAAGACTAAATGTAAAAAACAATGTTTGTGTCATCTCCCTTTTTAGTTGACATAAGTGCTGTTGTAGAAAGGGAGGGAGAACAGTGAGAAGGTCCATTTTATGTGTCAGGTGTCTGTTCATGTAGCTGCATTACCAAAACAAAAGGATGGCTAGCTAGGTAGTAAGCTAGGCTGACATTAGCTTTAGTTACATATTATTCTGTAGGAGAAGCTACTATGGATAAAGACAGCCGAGACTCTGCATTTTCTTATAAATGGCAGAGTGACAGGCTGTGGAAAACTGGAGAGGTGGATGAAAGTGAGTTTTCTAAGTGAGTACTACCTTAGGCCGTCATTTGTGTGCGCAGTCTTCTCCACTAACATCTCTCTGTTTTGTCCTGTAAAAGGAAAAGGGAAAGTCTGACAGTGGAGCAAGAGGCTCTTTGCCATGGTAAGTGTAACATAACCTAATTAACAAAATTCTAATTATGTTTAATGCATTGTACAATGTTTTTTTCATACAAAATTATCTGTGTCTGTGTGTGAAAGTAACAACTGACAATTTATATACTTTTCACTCTGTTCACTTTGAGAATTGAATGGTGTTTTTTCCTAAACTATTGCGATCAATTGTGAATCATCTGGGATATACGTTTTTGCGATTGATTGTGGCTAGAATTTTTAAAAACAACTTGTAAGAAAGAATATAGTCACATCTTCCTTTAAAATTGTACTGTAATGTCACTCTAAATTTACATCATTTACAGGAGGCATATGCTTTAAAATATTTTTTTGGCCATTACATGCATACATCTTCAAATAATACCTTAGCAATCACATTGAATGTTTGGCCCAGCTCACTCTCATTTAGCTGTACAAATAGTTCTTAGTGCCTGCTAAAATAGAAAAATACAGTATATAAATCTTAATGGATGACTGTTAAGATGAGGTGAATCAGGTGTATTCATCTACAGCGACTGCAGTGCCAATTCCGTAGCCTCCTCTTAACTTGTGCACAACTATAATGAAAGACGTGTTTGCACATCTTACACTCAATATTTTTCCAAAGTCTGGATTTTCACATGTGCAAACTAACGTTGGTTGAGGGGCAGGATCTTGGCTGCGGGTTAGACATTCTGGCAGAAAAAAGATACAATACATTGCTTTTTTTTTAGTTTAATCCTTCTGTAAGAGCTCTTCGACTCTTGGGATGTGATTTACAACCAGCTCCCGAGTTGCCCACACCACAAAATCACAGTTCTGGACGTTGCAGACAAGCATATGGAGTTGAACCTGGTGGTAGTGTCTTCTTTATTTGGAATGTTTGGTCAGAGCATAAATCTTCAGTGACTGTGACAACCTTTAGGCCATTCCCTGTATTTACATGGGCATTTGATTTCCAGGACTCCTTCCCCACAGCAGGAACACATGACTTTTCGTTCATCAGGTCATATCACAAAACCACAGAGACTAACCTTTACATTTTGATGGGTTTTGTTGACCTTTTTGATGTAGGGCTCATTGTCTCTTCCACATACAACTGCTGCACATAAACCCTTTTACACATTTAGGTGGGTTTAACATCATGAAATTAAGTTGTGACAAAATGTTCAAAAATTGTGTTGCTTTATCTCGTTTTAATTACTTAAACATAACAACTGAACACTGACAATGAATGAAAAATTATTTAGGATTTATGCTTTAATTAATAATTAATTGGGAGTTATACATTTTACAGATACATTCAAAAAGATAATTGCCTCTAGAGATAGAGAAAGTTGTTATGGTTTAAAACCTCTATCGTTACAAAATGGAAAAGAATCGTGGCATAAACCCAGACCAATACTAAGATTAGGCCATCTGAATTGAGCAACCATACAAGATGGCCCACTGTCTAGAACACTGACAGAGTTGCAGAGCTATTTGGCTAAAATGGCAGAAGCTGTCCAGACATCAACAAACTCTTCAGCACTTAATGGAGTTGGCCTCTTTGGTAAAGTTGTTTGAAGGAAGCCACTTCTGAGAAAGGCCAACATTAAGTCATGCTGGTAGTTTGCTTTGAACCCTGAACCCAAAACCTGAAACCTTCTGGCGATAGAAAAATATGGTCTGATGAGCTGGCCTGAATGCAAAGCATTATGTTTGGCACAAGCCAATGCATGGCACATGCATGGCGTAACACCATCTCTGCATTCAAGCATGGTGATGGCAGTCCTGCTCTGGGGTAACATTTCAGCTGAAGGAACTGGAAAACTTGTTGCCATCAAGTGCAACCAGAAGTCAAATATGGACAAATCTCTTAGGAAAACATGTCTTAGTCATCTAGTTCTGCAAATCTGCATTTAGACTGGAGACACATTTTCTTCCTGCACAATGGACAAAGCAGGAAAACTATGAAGAAATTACAATGGGACGGTCCTACCAGAGAAAAATTTCTGTTGAAAAAAGAAAACAAAAATAAAAAATGTAGACACCCAGGAAAAATGCAAACAATTAATGAAACTTTGACATATTTAAAATAGATTATTATATATTACATTATATAATGTTATATAATATATATACATACACACATGGTAAAAATCTTTGAAACGTATTTTAGTTCAGAGTAAACTTGATATTTTTGAGCGCATAGATTCTGCTTTGCTCTTATATTTGTTTTGAGGTATCGGATTTCAGATGTATCCACCTCTAAAGCAAACTGCGGTTAGCATGTCAGTTATATGGCCCCTTCCTGTCTGAGTGGGCCGCCCCCTCCTAAAAAAAACAACCCTGAAATATAGATCAGACTTTATGTTGATAGTCAAACGTTTAGCTAAGAGACTATAACACTATTGACGACATCTGTCAAAATAGCTTTTTCAGTAAAGAGCAATTTTTTTTGGCTGCAGGTCCGACATATTACTGGAGTCAATACCAAAACCATGCAAGCTGATCTGGGTTTTCAGTCACAAGCAGAGAATCAGATAAGAATCTCCACAGCCCTTCCCTGTGCTGTGCCCAATCCAGGCAAAATGTTGCCTCATGCCCAGTAAAAGCGCATCATGAAGAATCCCCCAGAGACCTGTTATGCACGCTCACCCTTGTCTACTTTAACATAATTCCAATGTGGACTTCCTTTCCACAGGACAACATGAACTCCTGGAGACCATACTATCTCTCCTGCTGGCTATAGTTTCCCCCCACCTTATCCATGAATGAGTTTCCAAATCTTTCTGCAGTACCACCAAAATATCTGGATGATTGGACATCATGTCTGTTTTAAGTCCAGAGTGACCTCTCTGCCTATGTATGTACTATTGACCTTCTCCTCTGAACAGTGCCTCTTAAGGGACATCTCTACCTCTGCCTTCAGGACTGAAGCTACATCATCCTCCTTGCATCTTGCTTGTATGATTTCAATTGGATGGAACTCGAAGCTGTGTCATGGTGTTGATGTTATGTGGTTTGGGTCCAGCTGCCACATAGCTGCATCATACATGAGGATTGCAGATGGAGTTAGCGGAGGGATTCGAGGTGGCTATTTCCATTTCTCTGCCTTCACTCGTTTATGAGCAGTTCCACACAGGCCATCAATGCTCCCCCTAATGAACCTTCCGTTTCTCCCCGATTTCCATACTGAGGTGTCGAGGGAAACCATATTCGGCTCACATAGTAACATCCACTGTGTCAAATTATTCGAATGTGGAGGGATTATGTGAAGAGGTGCTTGTGGGCTACCCTGGTGTGGCATCTTCTCTGAAGGTTCCTGTCTTTCCTTCTAAGGCTTTGCCAAATGCCATCTAGGCTGATGGGCAAGACCAATGCGATGGTGGGTCAGGCCAGTGGAGCCCTGGACACTATGGCAATGTTGTAGACCTACCAGGCCAACCTTCTAAATGATCTGGACCAAGGAGAAGGACTGTCTCCAGAGGCAGTCCTGGAGCTCCAAAGAGCCACAGATCTTGCCCTACATGCCACCAAGAAGACTGCTTGTGCCATCGGCCGTTCTATGGCTGTGATGCTTGGCATGGAAAGGCATCTGCAGTTGAATTTATCAGGCATAGAAGAGAATCTTTTGCCCCAATCTAACCCTCTGGCCTCTTTGATACTGCCATAGATATGGTAGTCGAGATGCTCAAAGAGGCGAGGGTTCAATCTGTGGCATTTAAAAGGTTTATCCCGCTCCGTGTCCAGGGTCCTACAGCCCCCCAACACCTTCTGACCAAGTACACACTACAAGAAGTAGGGGAACAAAGCATCACGCAGTTTTGTATCCTCCTTGTTATTTGTCACAACAACCAGTACAATAAGTCTGGAGGAGATATCGTAGGCATAGCTAAAGCTATGTTGACATGCTTCTAGAATGTTCACCAGGAATGGGTAAATTGCAGCATTAATTTTGACAGACCTAAATTCATCACAAGTATGAATAGCAGTCTGACATTCTTTTCTATCCTCTTTTCATTGACAGGATAGGCCTATAATCATCCCTGATCATTGGCTGTTTTTAAACAATCAGCCAGTGGCCAAAGTGACAATAATTGCTCTCATCTGTCAATTTCGATTATTGGCCGATACATCTGTGCATTCATAATTGATTCACCTTAAGTCAGACAACAGGAGTTTTAGTCCCATTTATCTCCTATTTACCCTTCCCGACAATCTGAGAAAAAATTGTGTCCAGGACCTTGGTCGGTTCCGATGTTCAACACAAATGATCTGGTAATGTGAGGAGTTTACAGATCAAAATCTTAAACCCAATGATCTGCTCACAGACACCTTGGGGCCACTCCGATAATATCAAACATGTTTGATATTTATGATTTTAAACCTGGATGATTATGACTGTGATTACGTCAGTGCTCATCACAATGGCCAGTGAGAGACAAGTCTACTATAAGACACAGGTGAATGGGAGAATTTTTGAAAAAGCCAAACAAACTGGCGTATGGGTCTGTTGGACAGCAGAGATTGAGGAATGACTTGTGTAAGTGTGATAACACCTCGACTGCCTGTGTAACATGTTTTTGAAAACATACCACAACCGTATAGACAAAGAGAAGAGCTGGAGAGAACTTGCCTAAGTTTTGAACTGTCACGATTATCCGCTGGAGTGCCTGTTAACAGACATCAGAGGGCACTCCACTTCAAAATATTGCCTCACCATCGGACACCGTTTCCCACAATGCATCACACACTCACTCACACACATGCACACTACATTTCCCAGAAGCCTACATAGTCACTGATCACCTCAACCAACTGCAGCTCATTATCCGGACTACTTAAGAGACATTTAGCCTTGCACACATTTCTAGGTCTTGTTTTGCTGTTGTATTCATTTCCAAGCTTTTTTTTTCTGTGGTTGTTTTCCTGTTGTAATTTCCTGGATTTCCATGTTTTACCCCTGCCTGTTCCTTGGACTTTGTTTGTTTGCTGTCCGATATGTTGTTTCGCCTGTTCATGACTACAAGTTTGTTTATCCTCTGCCATTCCTGTCTGCCATGTGTTGACCATTGCCTGTTTGACTACGTCTGTAAATAAAGCCCGCATTTGGATCCCCACTCCGCTGACTCATCATATCATGAACGTACCGGGTGAGTGTAGAAAGCTGTTAGCACTATAAGCTAACATGCAAATTGTCAGTTAAATATCACCTTGAAGAACAGACAATTTGCATTTTGTTTTTATCCACTTCTGTATGAGATCATGTGAGCTGCTCCCTCTGCCATGCTGATCATAATATCTTTTTAGTGCGTGGTGTGCCATGATTTTCAAACCTTGTAGTGTGGACATGTTTGAGATGTGAGAGAATCAGTTTGGTAATTGTGGTGGGCTGAGCGACGGCAGATGTGTGGCCAGGCCTCCGAGTTACATTTACTTAATCCAGTGGTCTCAAAGTCAATTCCTGGAGGGCCACAGCTTAACTCCAACCAGCTCCAAATCACACCTGCTTGGAAGTTTCTAGTAATCCTGAAGACCTTGATTAGCTGGATCAGGTGTGTTTGATTAGGGTTGGAGCAAAACTCTGCAAAGCTGTGGCCCTCCAGGAATTGACTTTGAGACCATCGATTTAATCATTATATATCAGGAAACAGAGTGTCCATTGACAGATATGCTCCAGATCAAAACGTGGTGACGCCACTATTCTTACTATTGTAGACAAAGCTTCACACTTTGTTTCTGCCCAAGTTACCATCTGTCAGAGTTCTTCATTAGTCATGCTTTCAGACTTCCTGGACTGTTAAGGACATGTGACAGCAGGCCATATTATGAAAAGCATATATCCTGTGTCAGTAGATCTTGGGTTCATGTTTTTAGGGGGTGACGTATGTGACTAGTTTATCAAGTTCTATACAATGTAATATAACATTGTGAAGTGTTCACTCTAGATTTGGAAAAAAACTGTCATGTTCATAAAAAGGAATTACTAAATCATGTTTAAAAATACAACAGTTGCAATAGGCCAAAGAAAATGAAGCCTAAAGCCCAAGCAAAGTATTATTCTTTAAACGGGGCACTGTGAGACGAGCTTGTTTCTGAAGGCACTGTTCAATCACTGTTACTGTAGGCTTACTGACAGCTGGTTAAAACTCATAGCATCTATGTGAACTATCTCTCTTCACAGTCTGGTTTAAATTGTAGTAAGTGAAGAGCACAACATTGTCTTTTCACATGCAACGTACAGCCAATTTACACAGCAATAAATTGACTTTGATTGCAGGCAATTGGGCAATTATGTACTAACCACTATCCTCTTCTTTATAAAACACAAGGTGCGATATTTAAAAGGAATTCTGCTACAAATATAACCATTGTGTATAATACAAAGAGTGAATTAAACTCGCCTTATAATTTCTTAGATACAACCACAAAAATTCCAAGATATGTCCAGATTTTTAGAATGAAGTGTTGAATGTTTTAACAACTTAACTATTTGACAAATGCAGGTCTGGATAATATTCACATACTCCTTGGATTCATAAACAAGCGGAGTCTTTTGGCATCTCCAAGATGCTGAAAGGACATGCACCAGACATGAGCTAAAATAGAAAAGCCGACAAAAAAGGAGAAAAAAGGCATTTGACTTCCAAAAAATGCACTCAGTGTCTTAACACTGGCTCATTAAACAAAAGTTATTATCTTTAGGCTAAACACAGGACTGATGTGGTTGTGCAGGATGCGGAAAACGGTTCATAAAAAGGGTTCGTAATGTTTTGGATGTGAGATAATGGTATACTGTATACATTTAATAGACATATTTCCTTATTCAAAAAAAAATCTTCCAATGTGATGTATCTGCCATGATGGGTCATTGATATATGTCTTTATATATTTTATAAATGCTATTATATTTAATATCTTAATCCTATTTTGGGGAATTATTACTATATAGTCAAAGACATATGAAGTGGACAGAGAATTTTGGGTGAAAGGAATTGTTTAAAAGGCTTTTCAACAAAGATTACATCATATATCAGAAGATTAATCTACTGCAGATATTAATCAATGTCCAGGAATGGTGTTTAGTCAAAGGATTAGTCCACTTTGAAATGAAAATTAGCCCAAGATTTATTCACCCTCAAGCCATCCTGGGTGTATATGACTTTTTTCTTTCTGATGAACACAATCTGAGATAAATTAATAAATATCCTGCTTTATAAAGGCAGTGAAAGGGACCAATGAGTATGAAGCTCAAGAAAGTGCATCCATCCATCATAAACGTACTCCACACGGCTCCAGGGGTTAACAAAGGCCTTCTGAAGCAAAGTGACGCGTTTGTGTAAGAAAAACATCCATATTTAACAAGTTATACAGAAAAATGTCTAGCTTCCACCAGACTGCCTTCCGTATTCAACTTACGGAAAAAAAATAAAGATATTTATTAATATAACTCAGATTGTGTTCATCAGAAAGACAAAAGTCATATACACCTAGGATGGCTTGAGGGTGAGTAAATCATGGGATAATTTTCATTTTAAAGTGAACTAATCCTTCCAATAAAGCTCTATTGGAAAAATAATGATCTTTCAGGTCACTGAGCCTGTTGATTAAAAACTCAGAACTGCTTTCTCTCCGTCTGCCCGTCTGTCTTTATCTATCTGTTTCATTAGCTGTGAGGATTTCAAAGTGACCCCCTTCTTTCCCTATTACATCATTCCTGGGAAAAATTACACTGGAGCCATACACATCTGTGGAGACAAAGCTTCCTAGAGGAAAACATCTTCACCATGCCTCGAAGGGCTGAACAAGATTAAAAAACAAACACAACTTGGACTCTAGGCCATGGAGGGTTTTGTTTTTTACACCTATTCAATGGAAATTTTGTGTCTTGGACTCTTCCTCTCTTTGCATTTGATTGTTTGAGTCAAATAAATAATGATCTTAGTTTATAAGAATAAATACACTCAGGGTTTGGGAGTAACGAAATACAAGTAACTTAGTTACGTATTTAAAATACAAAATATGAGTAACTGTATTTTATTACAGTTTCATTTTAAATGGGTGGTAATCAGATTACAGTTACATCTGAAAAGTGTTTTAGATTACCAAAGTGATTACTTTGAGTTTTAATGTAATTTAAACAGCGTTGGTGATTCTCTGACTCTGACCGTCTGAAAAAGAGGAGTTAAGTTACATGTTTTCCACTGTTTTCATGTTTTGTGAGTCATTTTATAATTCACTCGTCACTGCAACTTTTTCTCACAATTTATTTTTTTCCCTCACAATTGTGAGTTTGTATTTCACAATTCTGACTTTTTCTCAGATTTAAACTCACAATTGCAAGTTATAAAGTCAGAATTGGGAGATATAAACTTGCAATACTGACTTTTTTTCTTGCAATTGTGAATTTAGTATGTGAGTTTATATCTCATAATTCTGACTTTTCTCAATATTGTGAGTTTATATCTCATAATTCTGACTTTTCTCAATATTGTGAGTTTATATCTCATAATTCTGACTTTTCTCAATATTGTGAGTTTATATCTCATAATTCTGACTTTTCTCAATATTGTGAGTTTATATCTCATAATTCTGACTTTTCTCAATATTGTGAGTTTATATCTCATAATTCTGACTTTATAACTCACAATTGCAACTTTATATCACTCAATTCTGAGGGAAAAAGTCAGAATTGTGAGATAAAAACTTGCAATGACCTTTTTTGTGTTTGTTTCACACTTATTAGTATTCCAAAGTATTCTAAAGTATTTAGATTAAGTTACTAAACTTGAGTAATTTAACGAAATACGTTACAAATGACTTTTTAAAGCATGTATTTTGTAATCTGTAGTGAAATACATTTTAAAAGTAACCGACCCAGCCCTGGATACACTAAATGCATACACGTGCCACATGGAGCATCCTTTAATACAGCTTTATTCAAGGGGTTTTAATTTTCTCAATCCGATGGGAGTCCTGGTTGTATGTCTCTGCTGGTCAAGTGTCTTTATTCTCTAGGTAGCAAGTACAGCGCACATACACAGGCCTCTGGCCATGGCTGAATCCTCGCTGAGAATTTAGGGTTGGGAATTAGCTCAGGACTAGAGTGGGGATGAATGCATTAATCCTCTGTCCCATCAATTGTCTTTCTATCTATTGACTCTCATCCACTCATCCCAAGCACATGTTTATGAGCATGTCGGCTTTCTTGTAACTGTTCAGATTGTTTCCCTTTTGAGCAAGAGTTGCTCTTCTTTCTTTTCTTTTTTTAACCTGACCCACTAATATATAGCCTGCCATTTCTCTTAATTTTGTTTTCAGCTTGCAACGTTTATGTGCATTTTTGGAATGCTTCATGGAGGTTTTTCATTACAGACAACATGCAAGCAGATGAGTATCACTGCAGTTATTCCTGGCAGGTGTAACAGACGCATTAGAACGTGTTCGACATGCCCTTCGCAGAACAATGGGTTTAATTTCCCCCAAGTCTCGTAGACAAACATTGGGCGAGTTTCCCTTTACTGAGCGGCCGTTGGAAAGAAAGACTCGTCATTTTACAGGAATGAGAACCGTTGCAACTACTCGAGGATCGATGTGTGTGAGTGGTTGTAAGGATGAATCCCAGGGATGGGGTGAAATTCGTTATCCAAGTACTGATTTTGTTTTATTCCTCTGCTCGCATAAAAAAATGTGTAGTCCTCTTAAAGTCCATGCAAATGTCTGGCAAGACAGTGAAATTCCTCTTGGACGAGAGAGTGGGAAAGCAGGGTCTCTCGCTCTCCCTGTCTCTCCTGTTCTCTCTCGTCCTTCCCTCCCCTCTCTCCTGTCTTTCCTCCCTGCATGTCTCTTTCTATTTCTCTCTCTCTCTCTCTCTCTCTCTTTCTCTGGCAGCACTCAGCTTTTTTGGCAGGAGTGACCAGAATAAAAACAGCAACACCAGACACAGAAGAGAAAAAAGTGCAATGATCCATCGAACCAAAGGCTTTGCCCTTTCTTAATTACGTCGTGTCCAGTATCATTTTCTTTTTTCCTCCCCTTTTCATTTTTTTTTCAGGCATTTTTGAAGTGGTAATTAGCTCTTGGAGAATAAAACCAGCTGATTTGGGGAGGGCCAGTGCATTTTGGAGCGAGATGGCTAACAGGAGGGCTGCGTTGCTCCTTCTCGGATTCTTCCTCACCATACAACTGAGTCCTTCGCTACAAGGAGGTAGGTGGTGAGAACTTTGATGGCTCATATAGGATATCCTGAGAAACATTACTGGCATTGAAGGGAGTGATTTTACCTGCACGTTTTGTATAAACCAGAAGTGTGCAGAAAGTGCACTACAGGTGGTCATGTTTACTCACGATTTCAGTCATGCCTTTTCACTTAGAGCTGAGAGCATACTAATAACATGCGAGCAGACATAGAGACAGAGTTTTATTACATTTCAGTGACGCTATTACAAAAATGATGACATCTTCCAGAGTCTACAATACATAGCTAAAAAAAAAAAAAACAATAAAAATTCTTGAGCATTATCACTGTTTACTGAGGAATCTGGTCCATATGAATGCAATCACATGATCCATATTTAAACAAGTTTTGCTTAATAAGATCTAGGTCGTTTTCAACCCAAAAGATGGAAGAAAATCATTTCTGTGAGTAAATTAAGATATTACACCGTATATATATGCAGTATACGCAGTGTCTAGTCAGTCAGCTGATTCATGCACATTCACATCACAGAGGCATAGAAATGATTGTAAGTGGTTTACACAATTAAGCTGAATAAATTCTGTTGTACAAACCACCAAATGCAGGCTGCAGATATTTTACAACAAAATGTCATAAACATTATCTCAGCTACAGATGTTAGCATCGGTTCTCATGCGTCATGTGCCAGAATGCTCGACAGGGAATATGAGTGTGGTGAGTGTTGTTTCTCTTGAAGGCCGTTGCCTCGATCGTACAGCGTTCTGCTTAGCTGATGGGGAGGGTTGTGATGAATTTGTTAATCGAAAACACAGCTCATGTGTACTGCATTTCTGAAGACTCCAGCTGGACTCTTTCTGTCAGCTTGTGTAGACTTGACAAATAAAAAACCTTCCCGGCGGACATCGACGTCCAGTGAGCCGCACAAGTGCCTATTAGGTCAGCGTCTTTGGCTCCGGTCACCATCGGCGTATGCTTGTGCTGTCGCGGTCCACTCACTTTGCAAGTACGAAGGCAAACTGTGGTATAGAGCGATGCAATATAAGAGGGGGAAATCAAAAAATTTCCAACTCCGTTTTGGCTCCGTCATTAAATTGCAGTTGTTTTGATGTTCTTGGATGTGCGTCTGTGCAATGTTTAGTCGTGATTGGAAAGGATGTGGGGGTCTGTTCCCAGTTTCCAAACAAAGCCAGAGTATTTCACAATGATTTATTTATTTTCACAAAAATACTTTCTTCGGCACTTGCTGATGTATGTGTTTCCAGGCTGTTCCTAAAAGAGACCTCTCTCAACACAGCCTCACTGATGCCGGATGAATTTATTGCGGAGAAATACTGCTCTTGTTGCCTGTGAGGAATTGCAATTGTGATATGTTTTCCATAAAAGCCATCAGGTCCGCATCTTAATTTCAGCAGTCTGCTATGTTCATTTTAATGAATGAATCTGAAGTCATAAAACAGCTCAGCTATTTCCTCCATGTGTCTTCACAGTAAAACTTTATTTCGATGGTGCACTTTAGATATCCAACTAACTGTCATTAATAAATGATACTCAAATGAGAGTTAGTTGATGGGCAATTGCATAGCTACTTAGTCGTGGGTAGTCGTGGTCTAATGGTGAGGGAGTCGGGCTTGTAACTTGAAGGTTGCTGGTTCGATTCCCACACGGACAGGAATTGAAGGTGGGGATTGTGAATAAAAAGCACTCTCTCCACCTTCAATACCATGACTAAAGTGTCCTTGAGCAAGACCCCTAATTGCTCCCCTTGTAAGTCACTTTGGATAAAAGCGTCTGCAAATGAATAAATGTAAAATGTACTTATAGTTAGTAGAATGTCAAAAGTAGATCACTGAAATAAAGTGCAACCCAAATCAATGGTCTGCCTATCTGTAGTGATATTGTGATAAACAGCCACAGCCGTGGATGGGGGAAATTGTTTAGAAATGAGCCAAACTGATTCTAGAAGACCAACTCGAAGAAAAAGGTAGGATGAGCCAAAAGAGCCTGATATCGACCCCCATGGCGAGTTTATTCAGTGCTGTCTGCAATGCTTTCTAGGTGCATTATTATCAAGTGACCTCTGTACTGGACAGTTACCAAATACTTCATCTGAATTTCAAAGTTCTCCGAGTCTGTTTGGAAGGCTCGAGCAGGTGGAATGTTTTCTCCCCTGGTGTGAGTGAGTTATGGGGCAGGTGGGAATTTCAGGGCCTGGGGAAGTTACTATGTCACTAGACACGTTACTGATCGTGCAATGGGTTAAACCAAACCTAAATATCTCTCTTCTTGCTAAATGGTGATTATCTTGACACATGGAACAGCCTCTGTCATAGCTGAAGGAATGTCATTTTGGAGCCAAAAGACTCTCTTTGACCCTACGAAAGCTGTATCCGAGGGCACAAGAGCAGCCACCGTGAGACTCCATGTTAAAACATATAGTGTTACAAAGTATGCAATAACTGTTGTTGTTAAATAATGATCTTGCGGGATCACAGAGTCTGTTTGCTTTATTGGAGCTGGCAATTATGTCTAGTGTATCTAAACTTTTGATCGATTGTGTAAGCATACCTAAGCAGTTGGCAGCCACATCATACGCAACAGAGAGCCATTGGTAGAAGAACCGATTATGATGTGCCGAGTTTCCCCCTGGTAATTTATCACTCAGAAGTCTGTCATACATGTGACATATGACAAGCAATCATTTTGGGCGCTGTATCGGGTAACGGCCGTTACTTCAAACACCATTACTGGTCGGCTATTAACGCAGATGCTTCCAGTGAGGCACGGCGCCTCAGACCGGCACCAGGTCTCTCTGCCACCGCCAAAATAATTAGGCTATTTTATGTCAACCACTATAAATGACACGCAGGCGATGATGAAAAGAAAGCAAAGCAAGGTCTTGCTTCCTTCTAGTCTTGTAAGAATTAAGAAGCCCTCCTTTCGCACAGAAAAGGCTGAGCGCATTTTAAAAGGCACCACTTGGCGTAAGTCTCTGGCTCAGAACATCAGAGGAGTTCAATCCATTAGGTCTCCTCCTCATTGACACTCGGCTGGCTGCGCTTGAAGGTGTATGAAATCACCGCCAGATCAGATGGCACACCTCTGCTGTCAGAAGGGGTTGTGATGAATTGCTCCCCTCCCCCTCCACGAATTCCCAATCTGATTAGCGACTCCTCCAGAGGTGCTTTATGGCAAATGTGTGCTGGGAGCGCCTTTCTGGACTCCATCCTGGAGATCTTGTTTTCCAGTGCTGGCTGGACTCGCCTGAAAGGAATTAATGTCTCGTGGTATGTCTAGTGGCGTGTTGATGGATTTGAACGGTGCGTTTGCCATGCAGTCTGCTGACTGGAGCCGCTGTTAACACTGTAATGCCTATGATGGACAATGCATACGATGCTTTTCATGCACTAAAGCCAGTTTATGTTTGGTGCTTGTCTCACCAGCAAAACCATGCTTGTTAAGGTAGTTCTGAGGAAACCAGCGTCTAAAGCACAACTTATGCTGGAAACTGGCTATATAGGGAGGTTTTTGAACAGATTAAGCACTCTATAAATGGTAACAGAGCAAGTCTGCGAACATCCCTGCTGAAAAATCCAGCATAATTCCATTCTGGTCCAAGTTAGTTTATGATGGTTAGTGCTGTTTTTAAGCAAAACGGAGCTGGTGAAGCTGGCCTTGCGGAGTTGAGTGTCAGTAGGCAGGCGGTCTGTATGCAAGTATTGGGTAGTCGTGGTCTAATGGTGAGGGAGTCGGGCTTGTAACCTGAAGGTTGTTGGTTTGATTCCCACGCCGGCAGGAATTGAAGGTGAGGATTGTGAATGAACAGCACTCTCTCCACCTTCAATACCATGACTAAAGTGCCCTTGAGCAAGACACCTAACCCCTAATTGCTCCCCTTATAAGTCGCTTTGGATAAAAGCGTCTGCTAAATGATGAAAAGTATTGCATTAATTATGTAAAGGAAAAACAATATGATTAAAACATATGATTTACTGAAATAGATACTTATAACTTTGCAATTTTACTCTGTTGACAGTAGAACTGAAATTTTTAATTGTTTTAGTAATGATTATATTGTTAATCAATGTCATCTGAAGTTTTAAACAAAGTAAAAATTCTAACCGGTGAAACGAATGAAAGGGTTTGTCTCCAGTTTCAAAAGATCTATACACAAATCAGTTAAAAAGAGCTTGTGCACATTGCAAAACAAAAAAAAAACATGTATAGATATGAAAACAAAGAAAAATGCCAAATAACAGCATAATCATAAGCAGTTAGTTCAATAACAGGGATTATGAGAAGACGTCTTGTTAAGAAAGAGCTATTGATAATTGAAAGTTGCTATTTAAAGACTTTAATGGTCATTTGGGAACTCCTATGTCAAAATCCAGCTGTGAATCACTGATCTCGAAAAGTGTACATAGTAAAAGGTATGTCACTGCAGTCAGAAGTATGAAAAATGTACTTCCAACAACTGCTGAAAGAGAATTAATTCAACCAAAGTCAAGGGCCAAGTGACATGGCACATAATGAAACACTGATCACCATAATGGTGACTCCAACCTGACTTCAGCTTTTAACACATAAGCAAATTTTGTCGTGGTCTCGCTAGAATCATGTCAGCACTCAAAAGACAACATATGCTTTTCCACTAGCAATCCAATTTGGGGACCAGCATGCAAAACATACCTCCAGTAATGCTGGATTTTTCAGCAGGGATGTGAATCATACCCTTCCCACTTGCTCAGCCTGAAATACCTCCCGTGTTTCCTGCTCTTCAGTTCGCAATCCAGCATATGTACTTGTTGACTGATGTGATATGCTCTAAGTGGCCTTGTATAGACAGAATAGCGAAGGCCTGCAAAGAGAAGGCCTCTGTCGAGTGTTATATCGTGACCTCAGCTCTCAACGCCACGCTCTATTGGGCTCCTGCAGTGTTGGCAGCAGCTCTGTAGGAATGTTAGCAAAGATAAGCGACTTCATTTAGCTACATTAATTTATACCTCCCCCTCATTCACAGTCTGAGGCTGTTAACAGATCTGACAGTTTATCTACCATATCTTTGGCATTTTGAAACACAGCTCACTTGCCACACTCTCATATACCCAACGGTCACCGGTCCATCACAGGATGGCATTGCTGGGAAATCATCAGATATTGAGGCCGTTCTGCTTAATGTAAGGCGGTGTGGACTGTATGTCACTTTAGTTTTAGAATCTAAAATAGACATGTCTGGCTCTTAGGAGTGCTCTTGAATACGGACCAGGTTTTGTATACACGTCTAAAGGGAAGTGCTTAGGGTAGACAGCATGTTTATCTTCGTTCATAGTGGTGTTAACAGCAATTCAAGCGGGTTAATGACAGCTTCAATGGTCTTATTTACAATAAGAGGAATTTTGTCTGATGAAGCTGTTCACTTCTTAATATTTCCTAAAATTGTGGAACCAATTCGCAACTGTAGCTCCCGGATAGCACATTGGAATTCCAGTGAGGGTAAATGTCAAAGCGAGTGTCCCGTCCACTTCCATCAAGAGGAGACGGAGCCAAGATTTAAACAAAGACCTGCACTTAAACCAAATCATTTGTTCCGAAACCAGCCCAAATAGCTTTCATACCAGCCAATGTCTGAGACGGACTCTGTTCAGGACATGATTCCTGACTGGAATGTGCTTGGTCATGAGGTTTGATCTGATATGATCTTCCTCCTCCCTGGTCTTCTTTCAGCCATAAGGAAGAATGCCACAGACCGAGCCTGGAAATCCATTTTCGAAATATTTAAAGTTGCGTATCATTTGTGCTGACATCATATGTTCAAATTATGGAAAAAATATTGAATCAGAAATGCTGTATAGTTTGGGTTTTAGGGCAATTTTCCATCCATTTGGATTACATAGTTTTAACATAAACTAATAAACTTAATGTGATTCATATTTGTCAGTCATATGTAAATGAAATAGGTAAGATTTATGTAATAGTTGAGTATATGAATAGTGAGAGATTAAATGTCTTTTATCTTCAGTTGATTTCATCAGTTGTAGTTCTTGTGTTTCTCTGTCCTTCAGTGATTCTGCTTGTTAACAGCAGGTGTTCATCATTAATGTTCAATCATCACTTAATGATCTCATTAACTCTGACACTGCTTCAATGGTACTTTAACTCAGTAGTGTGCACACACATGACCACTAAACAGTGTTCATTAACCTGGGCATTTTTCTGTGAACTATTACATAAATCTCACCTATTTAATTTACATATGACTGACAAATATGAATCACATTAAGTTTATTAGTTTGTTTATGTTAAAACTATGTAATCCAAATGGATGGAAAATTGCTATGTAATTAAATTACATAAAACTTATGTTTAGACTGAAATATTTTTTTGAGTGTGTGGTGTTTCTCTTCCATATAAAATCTGCAACGCATGTCTAATGGCAAATCCATTCCTATTACGGTAAACCAACCGACGTGCGCTTCCGTCGGTTTGTGGAGATCGCTGTAGCCTCAGTGTTTTCTCAACCCTGTTCCTGGAGGAAAGTCTCCTCTTTCTGACACACCCATTTCAAGTCAGAGTTTCTACGAATGAGCTGATGAGTTGACTCAGATGTGTTTGATTAGCGAGACAAAGGAAATGTGTTGGGGGTCCTTCAGGAGCAGGGTTGAGAAACGCATTGCTCACGATGTTTACAAAATTCTAATCTTGCTGGATGTGATCTTTCTGGAGGAGTCTTGCACTGATATAAGGGGGAAAAAATTGAGCGGTTATCTGTGTCTGTATCGTTTGTCAGGTTAGGTGAGACCTTCTCAGCCAAGAGGCAAATCAGCCTTCCATCTCGACTTTCAAACCATTTGAAAAATGTAGGACAGTCTGTGTATCATATGTTTATTTGCCTTTGCATTCCTCAAAGTTAACGCTCTCTCTGCGCCGCGGTCGTGAGACGCCGCAGCTCGGCCCGTGTCCAGGAGAAGGAAAGCAGGGAAGGGTGTTTCCCATCACAGAGATTTACTCTTCTAATTCTCAGGCTCTCATCCTTCAGCCGTTCGTCATCCTCCTTTTTATTTTCTTCAAGATAGGAATCTAGTGTCAAGATGTGACAAAATGTAGGCTTACCTACCACATGCTCAGCTAAGCCTGCAGTCCTCAAGTTTAAAAGCATGGATGTATATGAAAACAAAGCTAGAAAATCATTCTAATTCAATCCTCATGAACAAAATTCTTTCCGGAAGTCAGGCTCACTCGTGCTCATCTCTAGGGTAATACCGTATGCACGTACACTAACAGTCAAAAGTTTGGACGCGGATGAATGTTGTTTGAGAAATTGATAAGTGGATGGTGAAGGAGAAGCAGCCAACAACAGCCAGTGTCCAGAAAACATCATTCAATGCTGTTTAAAATGCATCCCAAGATGCACCTCATTGTTCAAAGTCACTGCTGCAATCTAGACTAAGAAGAAGGTCGAAAATAAGAGTTTTTTTGTGTCACTACGTAATTTCCATGCTTCTATTTGTGTTATTTCACAATCATGATAACTTTACTGTTATTCTTAAATGCTGAAAAAGTAATAATGAGTAGCTGTATCCAAACTTTTGACTGTTTTATAATCATTTAAAATCTGCATTTCCACATGATGCTGTATCATGTTTAACTCTTCTGCACTGTTGGATTTCTGTGTTCACTCGTTATGGAGCACGTCAAATTGACCCTAATTGGATTCAATACAATTCCTCAAAAATCACACTATGAAAAACAACAAAGATTCAGGTACAAACTGTTAACTTTTAATATCAAAATTTGTCAAATATTCCAAAAAATATATATCTGAAGATATGATTTAATGAAAATGTTTTTAACCATTTTTTAAAAATGGTTTTGTTTTGACAAAATTTGAAAATAAACAGTACATTTTTAAATACAATAAATACATTTTTTTTACTTTTTTTTTTCTTAGAACATCATAACTGAACAATTAAATGTAGCTTTATAATGAAAATATGTACTTCTCCTAAGTTGGCTGTTTTGTAAACTCTTTCTTCTGACATGATGAGCAAGTGTGTGTTTTCTGGATATGAACTTCACACACATTTTTCTGTATTGAAATAAGTGTGGAAAACCTCATTTTTTAGCTTCATAAGGTAGTAAAAAAATAAAATAACAAAATATAACCAAGAAATGTTATTATTTTGGGTCAGTACAGTTGCTTTAGAGTCAAATTGACCCGGTGAACAGGCGAACATCACGAACGTAACAGTAATTTTGTTTGAATATGTCAAAAAACACCAGCATGTTGAAACTTTGCATGATGATAAATGAGAAAAAGTCACAAAATATCAAGAAAAAAAACAGTATTTCCAACAACTAGAAAATCTAAACGTGTCAAATTAACCCGGAACAGAACACAAGGGTTCAAATAAATGCATTCGTTAATTAGGAAATTAATAAAGGCGTATTATTTCATGATTTATCACATGCACAACTGCAGTGGTGTTGCCAAATTCCTTTAACAAACGTAACGACTCTTTCAATTGGTATTATTTTAAGACATACTGTATTTTAAGCGTCAAGAAAGAAAGTATTAACCCAGAAAACAAACTAATATGTTCCAAATAACGCCGTAGTTGAACCTGTCAGTCATTTGCAATGGAGCGAGGGGCTCTGAGTCATGCGTTCATTAATGTGTTAATTATCCGTGACCTGGACACGAATCAACTCGTCCCACGTAGAGAATGTGTAAATTTAATACCAGTCATTTATTTGCCAAACAAGTCACCAAAACAGCCTTAATGATTCCCTGTGCATCAATGAAATGACCTTCTAAAGCTTTATACCATTTATTCATTTATGACTTTGTGAATTACGTTACTGATATAATTTAGATTTCTCAAAATCACAGAGTTTCATAAATGTCTGCTTTAAGCACAAAACTGTCCTGGTGCCAACTTCTAGATATTCTGGCTTCTTGTATTTGCACCTATGCAAGCGTTCATAATAGCTTTTTGTTTAACCGCATGAAAACACTGGGCTAAATTCATTAACTAACGGAAAAGGGAAAGAAAACGAGATTCGGCATGACTGACTTAAAACAAGGAACTACAATACTAAATTGCAGTGTACGACTGGCTGTAAAGGTCATCGAGGACGGCCAAGTCCGTGCATGTTGCCGTCAGGTGTCTAAGGACAAACTCGGCTCTCGCCACTCAAACGGAGACAGGAAATCCTCTGTTTGATACCGATACGAGGCTGTGACATGATTGCCATGGTGATCGGTCACTTCCTGTCCTGCTATGGGGTGTGTTTAGAGGGCGGAGCTTCTTTCTGAGCTCACCAACCAGCCAAAATCAGAATCATACTGTCCATTCCCTCGAATGTTCCACTGAACTCAAACTCTGTCCATTGTGTGACAAGAATCAGCACTTTCTTTCTTGAATGTTTAACCGAGTGTGCATTTTATGTTCTAACATTTCCACTCTAGAATCAGATATGAGTATTCATGGCTGAATTTGCTTTTACTTTATCACTGTCTAACCCTGAAACCATGTATAAATAAAGACAAAAAAGCAAAAAAATATAATAAAGAATAATTGCCTGCTTTGGTGGGGAAATTCAATCACTTCCAATCCACTTATTTTGAGTCATTTTAAGGAAATGGTCCTATTTGTTCCTGAAAATCTCAGGAAAATTAGCATAACTGCAAAGAACCAATATTTATTTACTGTCCCTAAGTCCGTGGATGATTTCATACCAGCACAGTAAATTTGTAATTCATATACTTATACGAATGGATAATAGTAATTTTGTCACTACCGAAACTCAATAATAAATAATTTAATAAGAAGGGTCACAATGACCTATTAAGATTTTGTTCACATATAAATTATAAATATATATATATTTTTTAAAATCAATAAAAATGACAATTTTAACAATATTTAATCTGTAATTTATGAGATTTGCTGTATTTTGAATCCAATTTAAAAGGCATAACGTTTATCGTACTGATTTCAAAGCGAAGGATTCGTTAGTTTGAATAAACATTGAGCCAAACACTATCTTAGTTCATGATTCAATATACATCACACGTTTCGGTCGTGACGACACATTTTACATGACAGTCATGTGTTGGTAGTGACATCACTTTACAGGATTTTAAATCACATACTAAAACATATTAAAATACTAATGATTTGCATAACTGTACTAATATGTTGTTTATTTCCTCCAAATAAATGATTATGTGTTCCCTTTGTCACTACTAAAACAATGTGACAGGTTTCTGTCATGACTGTTTTGGTACTGACAATATGAGATATGAGATGCTAATCAGCTTATGCTAGCTAGCACAGTTGTGCACAGAAAAAAAAATATGGAATAACACTGATGACAAACAATGATGTCACTGGTCAGGTCGTGACTGTTTCGGTAGTGACAATTTTTGATGTTTTCGAGTCTAGGTCAAAGATGCTAATCAGCACATGGTTAGCTAACACAGTTCTGAACAGTTTTACACACATAAAAACTAAATATTATGGAATAACACCCAAAAATGTTTGCTTAATTGGAGAAAAAGGTGTTTGGTAGTGACGTTCCTTAAAGTTCCACACAGATTTTCAGACTTTTAAACACATTTAACTCAAAATGATGGTGTATCTACTGTGAAAGAGAGGCGATGAGAGGGAGAGACAGGAATATTTCCTGATCAAACATGTAAAAGTGTGTTCAAATCAGTGTCAGACAATGGACTGAAACACACACTGTTTCGGTAGTGACATGAAACATGTCATTTACATAAAGTTTCATGATTTAAAAACAAAATATAAAATCTTTTAATTTTTTTTACTTCATTTTTTGAAAAAAAAAATCAAAAATATATTTTAAAAACAATGAAAAAAACCCAAAAAAACAAATTTTCACAAGTTGAAAATTGAAAGTACCCAATTAAGGTTCTCAAAATAATCTCATTTTGATGATTTTATATATATTAAGCTTACTGATATTTTAAATATTATTGTGGGATTCAATAGATAATAGAAAGACATCTCAAATTTCAATACTTAAATGCTTTTTAAATTAATTATTTATATTTAAATTTCTATTGCGTTAAACTCTAAACATAAAGGGATGATGACAGGTATTTTTTTTAATTATTTGAATGTGTTCCTTGGGGTTTTCTTATAGTGTTAATAAAGTTGTTTATTATTTATATATGTGGAAAAATTTATATTTTCAACCTTCATTCTGACCCTCTGAAATGACCCATTTTTAAGGCGTGGCTTGTCAGTAAACATCCACTGTTATGATTGGCTAACATCATTGCATAGGAAACAGTATCAATGTCCACTCGCTTTTGCACGCAAGTAAGTAAGCATTATCCACATAAAACCGTCATTTACAGACAAAGCATTATGAAATCATTTACTTACGGTTTGTTTCAGATCCAGTACAGTTAACCTCTTCATCTGTCAACCAAAGTTTCTTTGCAAACTCTTCATTACACCGTGCCTCGTTTGAAAAATAATCTGCTACGGTGCGATGATTGGTCGATGTCTTGCTCTGGAGGCAGTCATATGCAAATCACAGACCCACCAATATCCATACAAGGCATTTTTGGATTAAAAATAAATGCTTTGTTTATAATGAGGAGGACATTTTAAGTTATGAACTTACGTTTTAACGATACAAAGACCTCTTACGTCAAAAGATCAAGGCAAATTTGATTTCTCATGTCAAGACACCTTAAAGTCTTTCTTTTTTGCAATAAAGTTAAGTATATCAGCACAAATTCACCATTTCCTGAGAATAGACCTTTTTTTTTCTTCTGTTTTTCAAACAAGTCAAGTAAACTTGCACCGCTGTGAAAGTAAAAGAAACCCCTGTTGGAATTATCGTGCGAGCTGAAGCTTTTTTTTTTCCGAAAGCAAAAATGTAGCCTGCTTCAGACTAAACATTTTGTCACCTCTAATCATGTTTTGAAGCTATGAGATAATGTTCTGTCCTTGCAAAGCATGTGAAGGTTTGCTCTTGTTCAGAGGGCATGATGACAGTATATGTAAACTTTCCACTGGCTTAATAAAGATCTTTGTTCCATTTCTTCACTGCCTCATCTGCAAGTCAATGCCAGGGCAATTCACAGCTTGCTTTTGTAGTTTTAATCTCTGCACCTGATCTGCCAACTGTGAACGATTCTTCCCATGTGTGGCTTTTTCTTTCACATGACAGCTGTGGCCTTGAGTGGGTGTTCTTTAAATAATAATAATAAAAATAAAGCATGTATAATCCTTTACTGAATAATGACAGGCTCTTCGTGCAACTCCATAATAAAATTCCATGCTTACTGCATTGCTGCTAATAAACACAAAAGAAGCTGGGATACATGGATTTGATTAAATGGCCTTCGAGAAACATACAAAATCTATTAAAAATCTCTGTCATCGGAGAGTCTGTTCATATTCTCCATCATGATTTTGTGAAGCAAAGCAGGTCTGGCATCGAAATGTTACTTCATAATTGATGCCTGAGCTAACAAGACCTCCTGGGAAGCTGTTAGTAGTCATGTAGCATTTTGCCCACCCAAAATTGCCCTTTCCCAAGCGCAGGGATTTATTTCCTTGAAGTAGCCCATTCCCTGAGACTACAAGTAATGTTCTCCCCTCTCCTTAAAGTATTGATACTACTATAGTGCATTGATATATATATCATGATACTGATATTTACATATTGTATCAAAGAATACATGATAATACTATAGTAAACATGACTTTACAAAACTTTCTGGTTACTTAAAATACTTGGTCAGTGTTTGCCTAAGCAGTTGCTTTCAGTAACCCTCCTCCTTCCCCAGCTCCACCTGTATAGATCTGTTCCGGGGATTTCATGTTTGCTATATTGTACAGCAGCAACATGTTTTACTTACTCACAGCAGGGTGGTGTGTATGTATTGTCAGTAGAAAGTGCTGTACTTGCTCTGCAGCAGCGTAGCAGATACCTGTAATGACGAGTCAGCGGGTAGAAATCCAAATGCAGCTTTATTTATAAACGTAGTCAGACAACTCAAACAGCAAACAGTAGTGGCAAAGAACAGGCAGGCTCGTAGTGACAATCCAGGCGAATGGTCAAAAGGCAGGCAGAAAAACAACAAAACGGGAAAACAGGCAGGATCAGGAAACGGGCAGACAAAACAAGGAAATAATCCTCAGAATTGAAATACAGGGATTAACAATACTTCGCAGAGAATGCAAGTGAGAGTAGTGCTTATATAGTGATGGGATGTGAATGTAATTAAATCAAGGTAATGTGCTACAGGTGCTACAGTGATCAGTGACTGGGTGAGGGGCTTGTGGGAAATGTAGTTCGTGTGACAGAGTCCATAGATTAAGAGGGCGACATCTGGTGGCAAGTGGACAGACGACAACGGACCGAATTCATAACAATACCCATATCCATTACCATCCCAAACACTCCTAGAGTTGTCATGACAGGCATGTACTTAGAGGCCAAGTTTTCCCCCCACTGTTAAGATATTTTGACGGGTGCAGCTCCGTCATGATCCTCTATGGGACATCAACGTTTATAAATGATTGTGTTATTGTATTTTAAATGCAATTTTCTTAATGTTCAACCAAAATAATAATATCATATGACATCCCCTTGAGACAATCTATGTGCTATTTGACATTTTTGGCAACAAGGACATGAAGGAGACATTAGGTCACATGTTGTCAAGGCTCCATAGTGAGTTCATTTTAGACTAGAAAAAAGTAATATATATATATATATATATATATATATATATATATATATATATATATATATATGTTAAATTCCTTTTTTTTTTAAAATATTGTACATTCAAATGTGCTTTCTCAGTTTAAATGCACATTTTCTCAAAGACCAAAAAATCTGAAAATCTGTGTGTCATGCTTAAATGACAAGGTTCTTTTAGGGGATACATATTTTCAGTGCACTATTGTTCATTACTGACATTACAGCCTGGCAGTCAAGTAGTCTTTTTGGCTGTGTTTTCGGTTGATGTTAGTAAGTTTTATAGAAGACAGAGAGGAAAAGCTGTACCTTTCCAGAAAGTACTGATGATGGCAGTGCATGAGAAAATAAGGTCATAGTAGTTGAGGATCAAGGAGGATAGAAGCAGTGAGGGTGATGGCAGAGATGAGGAATATAAGTCATAGATTGTTGTGGAAGTCATGCATTTGAATACATTATCGTATGCCAGTTGGAAGATGTGAGCCATACTTCAACCGGAGGTTAGGAAAGATGCCACTGCCTATTGGCTTCACTACACTGTCAAATAGGGATGCTCCCAAAATGATGACTAAACTTGTCAAGATCGAGTTGCGTGTTGAAGGTGTGGGCTACACTGAAAAAGAAGAGTCTTGTTGATTTTCAGTTGTGCTGAAATCATTGATTTGGAGTTCCAAGAAAGAAACAATGACCTTCAAATGCTTTTTGAAACACTAAGACATGGTTTGACTACTTTACAGACAGTGAAGTTGAATCTGAATTTGTGTCAAGTTTTTGACATTTTTTCCACATGTGAGTTCCAAATGAAATATAGTAGCACAAGATGAAATGTAATGTTAATAAAGCTTTTTAATGGTTATTTTGAAACACTAATGTATCTCAAGAAACGCTTTAGCGGCTGACGGTTGCTAGAGGTTGCAGCCTTTAGAGACACTCTGATGACTGACACTAGCGATTGTAACCTTTAGCCTCCTTGTTAGAGTGTCTGACACCCACGGCAGAGACCTGGGTTCGAGGCCTGCACAGAGCGGGTCGAGTAGGACCTGGGTGAGGGGTTACATTGGTGCCGTGACCCGGATGGGAGTGAGGTTTCACGAAGGCCAGCTAGTAGTCGCTGTGTGAGTAACCCTCACGCTTCTGGTCTTAAGAGACACTCTGACACTAGCAGTCGTAACCTTTAGCCTCCTTGTTAGAGTGTCCATGCTAGAGACTGGGGTTCGAGGCCCGCACAGAGCGAGGTGTGAGGGGTTATATTGTTTCTGTTTTCTCAATGGGAGTGAGGTTTAGGAGGGTGAGTGTAACAGCAGCAAGTTAGTAGTCCCTGTGTGAGTAAACTTGACTCCTCTGATCTTAAGAGACTAGCGACTGATGCTAGAGGTTGCAGCCTTTAGCCTCCTTGCTAGAGCGTCTGACACCGGGTTCGAGGCCTGAGTAGGACCTTGTGAGGGGTTACACTTAGACCTTTTCACTCCTCTTCAGAAAGTGAAAATGCACTTAAATGTGTTTGAAGTTTCAGACAGTTTGCCAAAAATAATTGGCCCTAATAGGACAAAGTCGGTTATAAATGACGGCACCCTTTTGTATACTGTTGATGAACAATAATGAGCAAAATGAGCAAAATACCACTCAATTAGCTGGTTTATGAGGCTTTTTGTGCAACAACTAGATTTCCCATCATCCTCTATAGCAGCACAAGCATCAGTTACACCCGTAATGTCCACACTTTCCTCTTCCTTCTGTTGTGTTAGTGCTTAGTCCTGTTTGCCAGGAAAAGAAACAGAGAAAGACACATGCAATGAAAATGAGTTCATTCGAATCTGACTGCAACCACATTTTTGACTTCACTCGAAGGCCGTATGATTTCTGAACTCCCGTGAGTAATTGACATCAGTAAAATGTCCAGAGAAATGCTTTTCAAGGCCTTCAGCATTTTCAGAATCCCTTTCTGTTCCCTCACACACACGGCTTTCACCTGAATTTTTCTTCTTGGATGTCATCTAGGGCTAAGGAAACATAAAAGACAGACCCTGACAACTGGTGTTTTTCTGTTTCAGGGGTGTATGTGCCACAGGGTTCAGCTGGAGGAGTACCAGGAGGTGCTGGATTGCTACCAGGTGCTGGACTTTACCCAGGTATAACCGATAACAGCCATGATCTGCTCACCAATTTGCTCATCAAAAAAATATTGATACCAAATGAACACATGGTGATTATGATTTCAAGCAGAGCTCACAGAATGGATTTCGAATACATCTTGCAACAGGGCTAAAATCACAACTTAAGAAAAATGTGCTTTCCACTATTCCCATATTATATAGTTGTAGAAGACATATACACGTTTTTATTAAACATTGATGGAGCAACAGATTTTGTGTGACAGTAAATCATAAAAGTGGTTTATTTGTTTAAAAGTCTTATAAATGTATGAGGTAGAGGGTCTTTTACCCCACAGACACACGGGGTAAAACCAGCATGGGGGAAAAGGCACACAGTTCTGATTCATAGTAACCTAATCCGAGACCAAGACCAGACTAGCGCTCCTCAAACTCATCTGAAAGATCCACATTTACTGCCTGAGAAATGTCTTATTTTTAATCAAAAATTAAATTTAGAATAATAATAGATATAGAGCTGTTACCAATCAACTGAAATCAGTAACAATAAAATTCATCTTTACATTACAGAGGAGGAACAGAAGCTGCATCTGAATTGGTACAATTACAAAAGCACAAATAATTGAGATGTTGAGATTAATGTTTTAAAAATGATATTTTGTTTATTTGTAAAAAAAAAAAAAAAAAATCTGCAATTGTGCTCATATTTGTGAAAACAACTATTTTCTGTTTATTTTGATAAATAAAAGAAGTTATTTTTGTTCAATAAATATACTGTTCCTTTTAAAAATACAAAAACAAAATTATTTGAAAAAAGAAAATATTCTGAAAGCATTGAAGGAAATTCCATAAAAAATGTATGAACATTTAAATTTTAGTGACAATAAATATGACATATTATTATATTATATTATTAATGTCATATTTTTAAATATGTCTCACATGTATGTTTTATTTCCCTGTGTTTTGGTTTGACCTATTTTTTTTTTGTTATCAGTTTTCCCGCCACTTGCTATGGTTTCTGATTAGTCCCCACCTGTTCATTGTTCTGTTGATTGCCATTCCTGTGTATATAAGCCCCCCGTTTCTTCAGTCCTTGGTCTTGTGTTGATATAGATATTGTTAAGCTAGTGTGTTACTTATATCTGTGTTTATTAAAACTCCTTTTGCTTTCATTTCCTCTCGTGCGGTCTGAGGTTGAGGCTACACTTGACGAGATGTGTACTAGTCTTGTAACTCTTACTGGTTTTAACAGGTGCTGGGGCGTCCCAATACAAAGCAGCAAAAGCAGCAGGTAAGATCATTTTACTTTGACTATGAACACTGTAGGCTGATTTCTCTCCTCCACCAACGGCAGTATCTTGTATTATTTAACATCATTCAGACTTTGTTCGCTCAATCAACCAACCGAACAATCAATCATTTTGTTGTATCGTTAAACTTAATATTAATTGAAACATGTTAATTCTTTATCCAACTGATCAGTGGTGTAGAAATAACATGAAACTGACAATTGATAACCTTGAGTATGAAGGCATCAGCAAACTGAACCAGATTCAGGATTGTGTTTGGCTGCAATAAAAGCACCTTGATCCAAACCCTCTTCAACTGACCCTTCGCAAAACCCGCCCCCCTTAGTTACTGTTGCTATGCCCGACAACCCATGCGCTCTCACGCCACTCATCATGTTCTCCCGCAGTGAAAAATACATCGCGGAGCAAAGAGGACACTGACAACATATGAAACAGTTTCATAAGTTTAAGAAGTTGAATCAATAAATAGCGTCTAGTGTGTGTTTAATGTGTGGTGACAGATCGCTGTAGCTCCTCGTGAAGCGATCATCTCTTCATACTAGTTCATTTATAGCATCAAATAAACATGAATGAACATCAGAAGGAATGTTGTTTCAAGACGTGATTCAAGTTCACCAACGTTAATCTACTAACTCCCCTGACCGCTTTGATGACAAAATGGCGGATTCTGGGTTCTGATTGGTCAGATCGCCTGTCAATCAAACTACTGACGAAGGGTCCATTGAAAGTTTATATCTTAAGTTTTCGCACAATATTTCAAGTTAACCAACGATAATCAACTATAGGTTACCCCCTGACGGCTTTGTTGGATAAGATGGCGGATTCGGCGTTAAGATTGGTTAGATCGCCTGTCAATCAAACTGTTTGCGAAGGGTCACTTATTAATATCTACAACAAAGTTGTAGAAGTCTCAAATCTATTATGAAATCTAAAATCACATCTTTATAATATCAGGTAAACGCTATAAAACCACACAACTGTCTCTTTTCTATTCGCAATAACGGTGGCAATGTTCCATAGCTTCCAAGTCCAATCTATCTCCCACATTATAAGCCTGGTGTCCAGTGAGGTTGATAACACCACCGTCTTATCATCAGTTCTCAAACTCAGCTGATATTGTTGAGTGTGTTTACTGCCAGACCATATCAGTAAGAGTGATCTGTCATTCAGAGTTACTCATATAACACCTATAAAAGTCAAAGTCCACCTGTGAGCCAGTCAGTGGAGTCACATCTTGCCATGTATGTAATGTATGCTACTCGAGTGGACACAGAAAAAGCGTTTCATAAAAGCGACAGGGACGCTAATAAACTACGCTCTTGTTCAGCAGGAGGATATGGAGGAGGTGCTGGTGCTCAAACAGGAGCTTTAGGGGCTGGAGGTTACGGAACTGGTAAGAGCTCTTCAAGTTCATTCATACTAGTACACTTAATTGCATACTGACAAGTATGCCAATCTGCACACTTGAGTAGCAAAGCAATAAAAAGATTGTCTGTGCTTTTTTACAGCAATGGCAATTGTAAAATGTTGCATGCCAGAGTAATGTCATGAAATTTGTATCACTAGCCTTACAAAAAGTACTGTGGTGGTACCATGGTAAGTGGTGTGATGATGGTACAAAATCATGGCACATGCACCATAGTAAAGTTTAACATATGCGTAAACCATGGTATACACTCCCATTCAAAAGTTTGGGGGTCAGTAAGATTTTTTTTCTAGAAGGTTTAGAATATTTAAAATGTAAAACAATCAATGTTGAAAAACAGTTGTGTAAAACGGCTTCATATTATTTGTGGAAACCAGTTTTGGGGAACATTAATTTTAAAAGTAATGCATTACAATATTGTGTTACTCCCTAAAAAAAGTAACTAATTGCATTATTTAGTTACTTTTTATGAAAAGTAATGTTACATTACTTTTATGTTACTTTTTCTCACTTGGGCTGCTTGTTTTTTTCACTTGTTTTTTTTTTTGGCAAATCTTAAGCCCCTTTCACACCAAAAGTGAAGTAAATAAACCTCGGACTGAATGAAATGCAAATTCACTCCTGTACAGTAGAGAGCGCAGCTCAAACAAACCTTTCAACTGTGCGGCCAACACTCTTATTTCTAAATCTAATTTTTGCGTATTCGTAAATAGATTATAACGTGAGATTAAATGCATAAAATATATTTGTGTAATTTAATATAGTTAGTTATTACAGGACTGTGTGATATTTTGATATTACACTATTTTTATTCATTTTGAAAAATACTGAATGTTTTCGTGCAAGTAAGATGACATTTAGTCTAGAGCTAATAAACTATGGTTCACACCGCGAACACAACACCTGCCCTTTATTCCTCTCAACATGGGGACAGGAGAGCGGTCAGTCAATAAATGAGAAAAAGTAACTTGCGTTGCTTATTTAAAAAAAGTATTTTTGTTGTAAATTGAAAAAGTAATGCATTATTTTACTAGAAAAAGTAATCTGATTACGTAACTCAAGTAATGCGACAGAAACACTGGTGGAAACGGCGATACATATTATTTTTCAGGATTCTTTGATTAACAGAAAGTTCAAAAGAACAGCATTTATTTGAAATAGAAATCTTTTGCAACAATTCTTAAAACAAATAAAAAAAGTATGTTTACACTTTATTTTAAGGTGTCTTTGTTACACTGTAATTATACTTTTAAGTACTAAGTAATATTAAGTACATGTACTTACTATAGGGTTTGGGTTGGTTTAGGGTTAGTTGCATGTAATTATGCACAATTCAAAGGTGTTACTATAGTAACTACATGTAACAATGACACTATAAAATAAAATGTTACCAAAATTACTAACCTCAAACGTGCATTAAGCATACTAACATGTGTTGTTAGTACGTACTACACATTATTAGGAACATGGTAAAAGAAATGTTGGTACCTTATTAAATTTTGCCATTTATACTTGGAAGTGACAACAAAACATAAATACTAAAGTTATACTGATTGATTCAAGCGTCTTAGTGAACTGGAAAATCATCTCTCCAAGTTTTTTTATTATTATTTTGGAGTTGGTGGAAAAGCTCCTAAACCAGGTAAGTCCCCTTGCAATAATATATCTCAATATTATTTGAGAGTTGATAAATACACTTGATTGTATGTCAAGTAAAAATATTGCCATGTTTCTTCAGTACACTTCATGTCCACTGGCTATTACCTATGGTCAGAATATCCTTTTTAGGTGAAACGAGTGGGCGCCCAGCACCTTTGTCCACGAGCTGACTTAATTATTGTAAACTTACATCAGTGCTACTCAAACAATGGGGCATCAGCGCTGATTGTGTTATTGGAACATGGGCAATACAATAAGTGGAAATCTTGGCGCCTACCAAGTGCAACGGGACCCATTCTGATACTGTAATGTAAATATTGTTGCTTTCTCTGTCAAACCAAGCACTATTGGTGCATTAGCACCATTCGGGTATAATTGAATTTCCTAAAGCAGCGCCGATTCCAGCGACATGTTTGGAGAGATAAGGAGTTAAACAAATGTAACCAGGCTTGCTAAACTTTGGAGCCGCTCACTGGCTCCTCTGAGAAAGACCTTTTCACTCTGAAAGAGCTTATAAACTCCCCGACATCAGATTTCGCAGTGGAAGTTGTCTTTGGCTGTGATTGTTGGAGTGAAGTAGGAGATAATTGTCTAATCTTTCGCTTTTCATCTCGGAGGTAAAAATACTTAACAGATCTGAAGGGAAGCAGATGGGATTCAGACCCCAGGCCTCACATTTAGCTAACGTGCAACACACGACCTAGAATGAACAGAATGCTCTGAAAACTGACTTTAAGATTAGACTGGCTGTTAGGAAGTATCTGAGTTGATTCAAGATCAGTCATGGCTGTGTGTTCCTGTATTTCACTCTGATGGTAGGTAATGGGCAGGACTTCTGTTTCGGCAGAGCTCTACAGAAACTACACAGATTTTCACAGAATTGGAACTCCCATTCATTCACTGACCAGTTGTACACGTCTCTGGCCCTTGTCTGTTCGTTTATTAAATAATGATGCTAAATTAAGGATGAGTGTAGAACCTCATGATCTGATTCTGGGAGTCACGCTCCGATTCCAAAACAATTCTTGACCCATTTTTCTTTCTTATGAATTAATTTTTTTTACCGACTTGAATGTGTGTATATATATATATATATATATATATATATATTAGAAATATTTAATTACATGTGTAATTATAAGTACTTTGTAAAGTAATTACAAATTGTAAAAAAATAAATTGTCTGTTAAGAATTTTAAATCTATAAACTAATATAGCTTCAAAACAGCAAATAGTAAATGGGCTGCACAATTTAATCGCACAATTTTGACCTACTTGATTGTTTTTTTGTTTTTTTTCCCACTTGTTGGTGAACCCTTTAGTAAGTCCGCTGGTCAATAATGTGAAAAACTGGCACTATCAGCGTATGCGTTCCAAAATATTCCTCTAGTCAGGTCATACTCGGCTCAAAATAGACTATTTGTCTTCACTATTCTGATTTATGTAAAAAAATTCACGGTACAGTTTTGATCCATTAAACTTTCCCCGAATTCTAAAAATCACATTTTTTAATTTGTGAAAACTTTCACAGTAGTCAGTTATCCCTTAACTTCTACTTAACTTCTCTATTCTGATTTATGAAAGGTTTCACACAGGGCCTAAAATTAACACTCACCAAGAGTCAAATGCGAGTAAAACTCTGCGTCGGCGACTATATGCAACGTTGTGAATCGCCAGTTGGCGGGTAACATTTTTATGAATTCTAACAATGTAATGTTGTGAGAATGTAAAGAAACATGAGCAACTCGGGAGTTGACGGGCAAGTGCTGCATCATCGCAGTTTAAGCCTGGCCAATTTAAATATTTAAGCGCAAGAAGACGTGAAAGGGAACTCAATTCGTTACTCGCATGCAGTGTGGGAAGTCTTCTGTGTGCAGCGAACACGCATTGAGCTCTCTTTCACTTCTTCTTGTACTCGAAAGGACAAATTCAAACAAAATATTGTCAAAAAAATGTCTGTCTCAGCGAGTATCCTAGTAAACATTGTCGATTATTATCTTAAGTGAAGATAAAGAGTTGAGAAAGAAAATGCATGTGCACAGTATCGATATATTGAATCCGTGCGGGTCTTAAAGTGACAGCAGCCTAATAAACCATCTGTTTTTAATGTTAATCAAACAACAAATGACTAAGAGAAAATTATTCACTGCTCTTGATTGAATAACTTTTGTACTTTTTTAAATAAGGTTTAATTTATGGAGTGTATATAATTTTCCTCTGATTTCGCTTCTAGACTAAAATGCATGTTTGAAGTTGTTTGAAAGCAACTTGCACCGACATATTTAAAAATAATTGAACTAAGGCCTAATCCTAGCTTAATCTAAGCCCTGTCTGTGAAACCGGGCCATAAAATTTAATTTATACAGTGAAGACTATGCAGTGACTATTTCACATTTAATTACTTTTATTGTATCTGAAAATCTACCAGAAAAACACTGTTTATTGAATATACATAGGACAAGCTGTTGGAGAATGGATGGACGCCGGGGAGCCGCTGGGGTTTCTGTGTCCTGTCAGTGGAATGCGCCTCTTGTCTGACCAGAACATTGTGTTATTCACAAGATTTAAGATCATATAATATTTATTTTATTCTGGGGTGGACAATCACATTTTCTCAAAGCACTTTGTTTTTACTGACCATTTATTTACAATGAAACCTTTTCTAGCACTAGGCCCACTAAAATGTTTACCTTGAGCCACTTTGGCTAAAGCATCTGGCAACTAAACAGATGTAAATGGGATCTTTATGGTTCACAACTGTATATTTGCTCTTTGACTTATAGTTCTTATGATGAGCGATTTATTTCAGTTGATCGCAGAAACTATACTATGTGTGTTCTGGTCACAGCATGGATTGTTTGCATCCCCTTGACATCTGCTCTGCCATAAGAAGGCATAACCATTTTATAATGGTGTAGCAATTACAATCAAAAGGTCATCAGCAAAGTATGAGTGCAACATCATGGTTTATAGTTTCCAATATACCCATAGTAAATCTCGGGATTACTTATAAACCTTCGCAGACAGTGTTGAAAAACATCTACGCATGGCGACTCCCGCGTACACCTCGACCGCGAAAAGATACCTGCTGTTTAATTAAAGCAATGCGACGGCTAAGATGAGCGATGTGAGTCATGAGCTTGGCTCCTGTGAGGCCTTGTAAAACAAAGCTAATTGTGAAGCCTGTCATCGTTGTTGTGATAAACTGTTGAAATCGGGGAGGGTAACTTTTGGAAACCATCAGCTGCAGCGCCTGAAGCGAAGGTGGATTCTGCGTCGCTGCCAACGCTGTACAAAATGGCTCATTTCGGGTGAATAGCAACTTCTTGTCACAAACTGTTAGCTTGCATGACGTGAAACTGTGGATGATGCATGCGTTTGATCTCATGAACGTAATCGTGCTTAGATTGGAGGCGACAAGGACAGATTTGGCTCACGAGACTTTTCGCAGTGAATTTATTGGATTAATTCAGCAATGGCTAAACAGGCAGCTGCGTTTTATTTAGTCACCTGATCTCAGATATTGTTTTGATCTGTACAGAAACCAGAGCAGCACAACCCTAAGAAAGTATGTCAGGTTTTTGCTTTCCACATGCTTTTCTATTGTCTCAGTGAGAGGAGCCAGTTTGTTTCAGACTTGAAAGGGAGCGAGGGGTAAACGCAGAGAGAACGAAGGGTGTGGGCCAGGCAGATGAGCTGGGACGAGCCAGCGAGTCTTGTGAAGCACATGTGCTTTTCATTAGCCGCCTCAGACCTGTCCTCAAACTGCAAGCTTCTGGCCTCTGATTGTGAGTAATGGCTGATCCTCATGTCCACGCTGACATCCTCCAACTCCCGCAGGAGCTTCGCATCACTTCCTGTGCTTGTCCCCAGGTGCAGGCAATATGCTCCCAAGGCAAAATGTGCACACTAGTCCTTAGAGTTCATTCTCACTCCTGATGATATGCTTGTATGTTTACGTTGAGCCATGTCACAGTTGAACGTTTTCAAGATGCTGAAGATCACTTTTCGTTTCACCGGTCTTGCGCAACTGCTCTGGAGGAGCACAGCTCCAAAAAACCAAAGGCTTTTCACCACAATGTGGTCGTCATCATAACAGTGTTCTGCTATTAGAGGACGATTTAGCATAAAACAAGAAGTTCTTTCTTCTTAGTTCCCTTCCCGAATAGTGACACACGCAGCCGTAAAACACATGCATGCAAGAGATGGAAATAAATAACAGAGGAAACGTGGATGCAAATAAATAAGTTAAAGGAGGGAAGAAGGCAACAGATCTTATTGTCAGATTTGGACTTCATTTCTCAATGCAATGTGGATGCAATAAATTAGGCTGGGGAAACAGGAATAATGTCATGATGATACAAGGTTATTCCCCAAATACAGTTTCAAAGACGTGTTGACAATGCTTTTCCCAATTCTTAAAACATGAACGGTTCAAGCATAGATGCTGCAACACTACCTTGTTTTTTAGACATGTACCATGGTAATTCCACTGTTTTGAGCGTATACCTATGGTACTATAATGTTTTTTTATTTTTTATTTTATGACTGTGATTCTACCATGTTTTTGGATATATAATAAATAAATAAATATATATATATATATATATATATATATATATATATATATATATAATTATACAGTGGGTACAGAAAGTATTCGGACCCCCTTAAATTTTTCACTCTTTGTTATATTGCAGCCATTTGTTAAAATCATTTAATGAGGGGAAAAATTAACTTAATGTACACACAACACCCCATATTGACAGAAAAACAGAGAATTCTTGACATTTTTGCAGATTTATTAAAAAAGAGAAACTGAAATATCACATGGTCCTAAGTATTCAGACCCTTTGCTCAGTATTTAGTAGAAGCACCCTTTGATCTAATCGAGTCTTTTTGGGAAAGATGGAACAAGTTTTTCACACCTGGATTTGGGGATCCTCTGCCATTCCTCCTTGCAGATCCTCTCCAGTTCTGTCAGATTGGATGGTAAACGTTGGTGGACAGCCATTGTTAGGTCTCTCCAGAGATGCTCAATTGGGTTTAAGTCAGGGCTCTGGGCCATTCAAGAACAGTCACGGAGTTGTTGTGAAGCCACTCCTTCGTTATTTTAGCTGTGTGCTTAGGGTCATTGTCTTGTTGGAAGGTAAACCTTCGCCCCAGTCTGAGGTCCTGAGCACTCTGGAGAAGGTTTTCGTCCAGGATATCCCTGTACTTGGCCGCATTCATCTTTCCCTCGATTGCAACCAGTCGTCCTGTCCCTGCAGCTGAAAAACACCCCCACAGCATGATGCTGCCACCACCATGCTTCACTGTTGGGACTGTATTGGACAGGTGATGAGCAGTGCCTGGTTTTCTCCACACATACCGCTTAGAATTAAGGCCAAAAAGTTCAAGGCCAAGTTGGTCTCATCAGACCAGAGAATCTTATTTCTCACCATCTTGGAGTCCTTCAGGTGTTTTTTAGCAAACACCATGCGGGCTTTCATGTGTCTTGCACGGAGGAGAGGCTTCCTTCATTTCATCAGAAGCACAACTTCATTTTCTACTTTAAAGTGGCTGTCCAGTGTGTTCAGATTTTACCTCGACCAACTCAGACGAAATAAGTCACAGAGTTCCTCACACAACTCTTATAACGTTATCATCACGGAACAATGGTAGTATGAAGGTGTTTTGCAGCCGGAGTGAACTCTTCCTGAGATTTCGCTTTGGCAAGCCATTTCCAACTCCCAAAATGAAGTTCGTTTTGGTCTAATTTTGTTAGAAATGACGTCACATTAGTTTGTTCTTTGATTTCATTTGAAGTATATCAGGGCCTTTGTTATGACACCAACCCTTTGTTATGACACCAACGTTTTACATACCATTGACAATTCCTTTCAGTTTAACTATAAGCCTAACTAAAATAAGGTTCAAACATTAGTAAAGACAAGTAAATACATCACAATAAGGACTTTCATGCTGACACATGACAGCAGCAGATATAGTTGGCTGCTTGAATCCTCTTTTGCATCTTATCACACTGGAATGGTTTAAAAGCACTTGAATGAACGATTGGTTGATCAGCTGCTCTTTCGCTTTGCGTAGATTACTGAAGTTAATCGCATTATAGTTATTAACACGTTAAAAAAAAGAAAACAATTAACCACATAACTAACTTTCTGGTTACATGAAAGTTCTTTGACACCCCTGATTCGCAAGACTGGAGAGCTCATGTGAGCTCTGTTTATTGATCATATCATATCTCAGCCCTGACTTGTCAGAAAAGTATTCAGCATGCACAAACCTCATGCATATGCGAGCCATCTGGGACATGTTTCACGCATCGCCAACTGATCAGACCGCCACAGTTGGCTCTTGCATTGACATTTTCAACTTTGATTTGCACAATGCCGTTCTTTGAGATGTGATAAATAATGAAAATAAATGAAAAGGTGGCCTGTGCCAGCTCAGATTGCACTGTGAACCCATCCGGGGGTGATATGTTCGTGTTCTGCCTGGTGAGATGATATGGATTGAGTGTTTTTGTGGCATATTTCTGGAGTTGCATGAATAAAGATGACAGAAGCAGATGGCGTTTCACCCCAGAGCACTCTTTCATAAAACTTACATAAACATTTCATAAGCATGTCTTTCTGTTTGTGACAAATGATATCTTGAAATGAAGCCATGATGTCAGAGTTTGGTTGTCACCAGTGATTTAAATTATACAGCTTGTGAGTGAATTTTGTTAAAGATGAAGTCATAGACGTCCACCGGACACCTCAGTGGGGTATAGCTACCATAAACCCACAGACTCAAAGTAAAGGTACACTTTAAAATGAACAGTGAACAAATGACTTTTAAAAGTAAAGCATTACTCCCTAAAAAAAACAAACTAATTTCACACCAAAAGTGAAATGAATAAGCCTCAGGCTGAAGGAAATGCAAATTTACTCCTGTACAGTAGAGGGCGCAACACATTTCTAAATCTACTCTAAAGTAACTTTTGCTTACTAGTATGGTTGAATCATATCACTGAAGGTCAACAGCAAAGACATTGGTTCATAAAGTGAGATTAAATACATAAAATATATGTGAAATTATTACGGGTTTGAATAAAATTCTGAGATTGCATTTCACCATTTTTATTAATTTTGAGGAATTGCATTACTTATTTGAAAAGGTAACTTTTATATATAGTGTTGTAAATTGAAAAAGTAATGCATTACTTTACAAGTAACAGATTACTTTTCCAAGTAACTAGTAATGCGTTACTCCAACACTGCAAATGAATGACAGTAAACAAGCCAGAAAATACAAAACAACTAGTTCAGTAGCATATAGGGCTTTTCCGCAGTGAAAATTCAGAACAAAGAGTCATGTTTTAGAAAATCTCACTGCTGGGGCAATGAGACTTCATGGTTTTGTTGCAATGAATCGTTTTGTGATCACATGGGTTCCATTCACATGGCAGTGCATCCCTTTTTTTCCTGCTCCCTTTGGGAGGAACAACCGTCCAAAATGATATTATTGGACACAGTGAGGGAAATATGGTAATATTTTACTTTGACTTCCAATGAAGGAAAAACAATAGCTTACAGATAACTAGACTTGCTCTTCCTGAAGGAAATAACAGTGCTTGTAGAAAAGCGTTGAAGGTTTATTAAGTCCTGTGATAATAAAATCCTCCATCAGAAGCTGTTGTCATGATATGTCTCGTTTTTACACAACTGAGCATGAAAATCACTACACAATGCGACATTGGCTATAGGAGGTTCGACAGATGCAAGAATGAAAACATCGAGCACAACTGAATATGCAAACAAAATTAAATGGCACTCGTAATTCTGTATGCATATATAATAATGACAGTGTTGAGTTGCAACCATTCAAAGAGTTTGTGTCAAATTTAGAGATTTCTAGACTTTCTTATCGTGTAAGTAGTGTTGTTGTCAAGACCACCTTATCCGAGACCAAGACCAGACTAGCACTCTTCAAATTCATCTGAAAGATCCACATTTACAGCCTGAGAAATGTCTTATTTTTAATCAGTAATTATAATTAGAATAATAAGACTGTTACCAATCAACTGAAATCACTAACAACAAAATTCATCTTTACACTGCAGAGGAGGAACAGAAGCTGCATCTGAATTGGTACAATTACAAAAGCATAATGTTAAGATTAATGTTTTAAAAGTGAAATTTTGTTTATTGAACATTTGTAAAAAAATCTATATCACATCTGCAGTTGTGCTCATATTTGTGAAACAAATAAAAAACCCTCTTTCTTGTGATATTGCTTAATAATATCATATGTTATCATATAAATAGCAAGATCTTATACAAGTACTTTTTTGGAATCATATATTGAATTTTGTGGGCATTTGTATTAATTTTGGTGACATTTTTGACTCAATGCCTTGTTGATTTCTGACCTGGCTCAACAGTAAAAAAATAAATGAAATTAGAAATAGTTTTACATCCAATCACATTAATGATGTTAATAAAGAAATCAGATGGAAATTTAGCGATATCCCCACAGTTGTGGTCTTGAAATAAAATCCCGAGTCCTTTTAGTCTGAGACCAAGACCAAGACCTTCAAAAAATGGTGTTAAGACTGGACTAGAGTACTACAACACTCGTGTAAAGTAGATAGTGCACTTACCACAAAGTTAAAATAGTGTCTGTACATTAATTAATTGCAGGAAGTTCTGCAGATTGAGAAGAAAGCGAAAAGCATGATGTTTAAAGGGCCAAATAAAGTGATGTTTCAGTCTCCATAGCAGTGCCATAGTGTTTTATAATTCAGTATGTTGGTCGTAGAGTTAATGACGTCTCTTTGACATTAGATTTCAAAGGCTGGAAGTGAAAAGAGTTGTGGAATCTCGGTTATTGTCACCCAGTCTTGGAACAATGCCTGAGTCATGTTGGGCTGACACTAAATGATACACACATGCATCTTCTCACCGGTTGAGAATTGCTCTCTTTAGGTGATCTGACCTTCTAGGGATTTGCCTCGAATGGCCTATGAACCAGATCCAATCACTGCTTCCTCAAAGCACATATCTACAGAATGTTAAGTGGAGTGGAGGAATCTGTATAGAAATTGAAAAGGCTCTGAGTTGAAGGGAGATAGCAATTTTTTGACTTATTTTAACAGTATAGGAATCCTCCTAGAATGCAAGCCCTGTCTGACAACAACCAATGAATGTGAATGAGCCAGCATGCGGTTGTTGATGTCATCCTTGGACCCTCTAACAGAAGAACTGTCTTTTTTTTGACATGTGAAAAGAAAAAGGACTATGCATCCTTTTATTTATTTATTTTTCTTCCTTTAATTTGGTAACTGGCCATTTACTTGCTGTAGGGTTCACGAGGTATCCCGAGCTCACAGATCAGTGGAAATGACTGCGCCCGAGATCCTTCCAATAATCTCTCAGGAACCCCGTGCCATTTGAATTCCAGGATGCTGTAGTCGGTTCACTGCAGTTGCCGTCAGTTACATGGACGAGGGCCACGGAATTCTCTGCTCTCTTAAATTAAATCTTAAGGCTTGTCCAGCTGCTCCAGCGAGGACGGGTAGAGGGTTGGAGGGGGTTTCTGAGTGTAGATTAAGTTTTACTTCTGCTCCTGACTCCCTCTATCTGCTGCTTTTAACAATCCTCCTCTCATTTGGACTCTACCTAAATGGTGTTTTGCATTCAAATATAATTCATCGATGAATGCTTCATTCTCTCATGGAATGTTTACACCATCTGAGCCCTAGACAGGTTGTATGGCCACACGCTTTGAAAACTGAAGACATTCTGCTGTCTTGATCGCAGAATCTTTGTTGATCCTGGAACAACATTCCAATCAACCAATCACTTTTGAGGGATAAGTTTAATTTGTTTATCTCAAGTTTAGGCTTAAAAGCAGGGTAAGGCACTTCTACATCAGTGTTATTCACCTATCATTTTACATTATTTAGCAGGCGCTTTTATCCAAAGCGACTTACAATGGGAGCAATCAGGGGTTAGGTGTCTTGCTCAAGGACACTTTAGTCATGGTACCAAAGGTGGAGAGATGCTGTTCATTCACAATCCCCACTTTCAATTCCTGCCGGCGTGGGAATCAAACCAACAACCTTCAGGTTACAAGCCCGACTCCCTCACCATTAGGCCACGACTAGGCCTAGTTCCTCATTTCCCTCTGATTTTAGGGATAACTTATAGTTAAGGTTAGGAGTGGGGATATGATGAGTTTTACATTTTGGACAGGAATGGGTAGTCGTGGCCTAATGGTGAGGGAGTCGGGCTTGTAATCTGAAGGTTGTTGGTTTGATTCCCACGCCGGCAGGAATTGAAGGTGGGGATTGTGAATGAACAGCACTCTCTCCACCTTTGATACCATGACTAAAGTCCTTGAGCAAGACACCTGACCCCTATTTTTTTTGGATAAAAGCGTCTGCTAAATGACTAAATGTAAATGTTATTCCAAAATCAACAAAATATGTTGACCCAGGAACTTGACTAACTCAGCAAAATCCGGAAGTGCGTCTTGATCATTTCATACTTGATAAATCTAAACAAGGACCAAACAATTAGGTGTCCCTAGGTGTCAGTACCAAAGTCATGCTTGAAAGAAATCCTTCAGACAACACAGGAGATGGTACTGGATTACATTTTTCCATCTTTTTTCCTACTTTTCTATCAAGGATCTACGGTTCCTTTCATTTTGCCTAGTATTGTGGCACTGGCTGATGAAAATATAGTTGCAGGCTAGCTGGAATGTATCCAGCTCCACAGTTTTAGATTAGCATAATAGCTATTTCTGTAGCATGTGAATATTTGTGCAGGTGTGTGTGCATAATTAATGCTCATTTGGCAAATAAATGAGTGTGGTGCATGCAATAGGATCAGGGTTGGTGCAGATGAAAAAGGAACACATTTACATTGAGTTTATTGACACTAGTAATGAGTCACTGAATTGAACCAAAACTGTACTAGGTAGGGTTACTCAGGACAATAACTGAAACTTAATTCCCACCCATCTAACATATTCACATTTATGGGCTATTGTCTATTGGCATCCAGCTTAAACATTCAGTGGTGGTTTTCTGTACCATCCATTGAAAAAAAAGATATACGCTGCTTCCTTTGTCCTCCTCTTTAAGTTTTTGTGAGTGGGTAGAGTTATGTTTCGATAACCTCCATGCACTCTGGGCTTGTTGGAAAGATGGAGAGTAAGCTGACAGTTATATATTCCAGCTGCGCTTGGAAGGTCTTCACATTCATCAGGAATAGTTGCCTTGCCTAAGCAGTCCTCATAGTGCTTGAGGGAGGTTTGCTGTCTGACACCGGGAAACCAAGGGAGTGCATCATTAACTAATGGCAGACACACCTGTCTGGGCGTCTGATCCACACGTCTAAGAGTCGCTCTGACTGATATATTAGTGAAGATTATATGCGCTAAGAAACTAGTGGATTAACAGGTTCAGCTAAATTTGAGATAATAATTAATTGACAAAACGACGTTAGCCACAGTAAGTCCAAGAGCATTCCACATTTGAGGCTCTGCGAGTTCAGATTTGCTAGTAGGACTCACATAGCCCAACTTTTGAAATAAAGTCTACTTAGACATGTCCGGCTGACCAACCAGTGACCAGTCATACTTTTTCATCCATGTGGTGACATCTTTGCTGTTGGGTATTTCACTTATTTTTTACTTCATCAAGTAATTACAATATTGTCACATTCAAATAGGAATCAGGTCACCATTTTTACCTATTCCTTGGGGAAATATTATCAAAGCCAAAAAGTATTTAAGATATTATCTCAATATTCTATAAACATCTGTGTGTTCAGACATAACTAATAGAACATAATCCAAATTTTGCCATAAACTCTGCCCTATTTTATAGCTTATTCTCACCGAGAACGATCCACTTGTCCGGCTGGCTGACATGTAAAGAAACCAATCATATTTTTGTTTGTTTGTTTGTTTTTGCATGCTGTTCAACAGCAAGTTTATCTGAAATCATTAGCCCAGGCTAATTGGAAAATCAAATCATACTAGTGGCAACATCTCTGCAAAATGTCTCGCACATTTTACAGCACTTTCGAAGTGAAAAGTTCAGTAAGAACACTAAAAGTATTTTCAGTTTTCTGCAAAACAGATGATCACGAATGTGCCAACATTTTATGGCGTTGGAATCGCGTTCACACCTACCCTAAAATTTAAGTGGAAGTATTAACAAAAGCAAGCGTGAGATAAAAGCACATTTTCTAAAACACCCATGTCCTTTTAGCTTGCATCTAGAGGTGCAAGTGCACTACCAAGTGAGCTGCCAAGCAGTTTACTGCATTGGAAAAGACATGCATATGGAGCTGGTTATGTGATGCAAACTTGAAAATGTATTAGTTTACAAATCATGCACTAAGTGAAACGTATTTTGAGGTCATATTATTGTGTAAGGATATTGCACATAGTATTGTGCAAGGAACTTTGTAAATATCAGTCTTTATTAAAGCATAATCTGCCCCTATAAAAGTTGAAAACTGCACTGAATTCCATGTATAGATACATTTTTGAGTTCTGCAGTGTCAGTTTATGTCCAGCTCTACAAAAATGTGTATAGACTCGTTAATAAGTATAATTGTGAAAGAACTTGTGAACCTTTTATGGTTTTTGCATTTTTGTGATTTTTGTGTAGATAAAGAATCCAATTAAACAAACAATAGAATTTAGCATTTGCACATTTGTTGTGTTCAAGTGCTTTGTTTTCGGAAAGAATAAAAATCATGAAGACCATTGGCTGGATTCACAAAAACCTTCTTAAGAAAGAATTTAAGAAAAGATCAATTCTAAGAATGTTCCTTAGTGCAATTCTGGAAAACTCTTAAGAAATTCTCAAATATTTTCTTAAGAACAATTTGTTTTCCCCTCAAGAAGAAAATGACAGACTTTGATGTTATTTGATTAAAATGTGGGTGCTGAAGACTAAATGAAACACTTTTTTTTATCAAAAGCCCATCTTTTCTGCTGGCAGCTCACTGTAGTTATCATCATAAACGCCCTATCACAGGTGTTTGCAGGAATACAGATAAAGTTCCAAAACTCAAAGTGTATAAATATAATAATATAACAGGCAATAGTAACAGGAACTGAACTAAACTGAACGTAATGGTGATAAAAATGCTAACATACCAAGATGGTGTTGTGGTGGCTAACGGCATCTGGGAGAAGGGACCGACAGAGATGGAGCCGTATAGAAAAATAGAGCTGAGCGGCATCGCAGGTAAAGGAGACCTTGGCGCAGCCGCAGTGATGAGCGTCCGTGGCGGTACCTGAGGACTGGGGCGATGCCGGTATGACCGAAGATAGAGGTAGAAGATAGAGAGCCGAAGGTAAGGAGGAACCTGCTGCAGTCATAGGGGTGGAGGGACAAAGCGCAGCGGACGGCTCGTAAGTGCGTGGCGGAATTAGAGTGATGACTGACCAAAGTGGAGCCGGTGGGACGAGGGAACCTGGTGCAGCCACTAGGCCGAGGGTCTCCGGTGGAGCCGAAGGTGGGAGGACCTGGAGGATTCTCTCGCACTGACCCTGCTGGTGGTTGCATGACCTGCGGCACGACATCACAGCAGGGAATCCCCGGAGACGGTGCATGGCTGTAGACATCTGGTAGTGTCGATGTCCTCTGGAAAAATTCTCTGGAGAGCGTCTGTCCTCTCTTCCACGGGCTCTGGCGATTGTTCCTCAAGGTCTGCGGGGGGCTCACACGATTTCTCCTCGGTTGATGGTACAGAAACAGGCTCTGGGTCTGGATGTTCTCTGGATCGAGGCAGGATGCTCTCCAGACAACCTGCTCTCTCAGACAACCTGAGGTTAACAGGGTGGTGATAAATGATGTTTTATTAACAAAGTTCGGGAGGAGCAGGTTCAGATAATTAACCTTATTAGCACAAGTGGAGAGCATTCAGTTAATCAACTCAACCAATGACTCTGTTCATCTGAGAGTTTATCAGCATCCCTCCTCCACCCCATCTCCTCACTTCCAGTTCTATCTATTTTTATCCCTACTCTGGGTCCAAAATTCCGAGCTCGGAGCCCTCCCCCCGGACAGCACACCAAATATTTTTCACCAAATAATTTGCCACGATCCAGAAAAGTGACTTCAGGGTCTCGTCGTCACAAGGGCAGGTGACTGCGAGATGGCAAAACTCCTCTTTGAAAATTAAAAGGTTGTGGCTCTTCTGAGTGAATTAAGCTGCGTAATCCATTACTTTCTGTGTCCGGTCTTCTGTCACGGGCGTTTGAAGGAATACAGACGAAGATGATGAATAAAGTTCCAACATTCAAAGTTTAATAATATAATAATAATACAAGGCAGGTGAACAGACAATAGCAACACACACTTGACATAATCCTATAATCCATAGATTTAAGACCAGACAAAGAGTGAAGAAAAGGATACAACTAATATAGCAAATACAAACTCCATCTCCATCTTTCTTGTGCTCTCTCTAGTGAATGCTTAAGAAACATTTTTGGGAATACAAAATATTCTTATCTTTTTTTCTTGAGTTGGAAAATAAGAAGAAAATAGCAGTTAGGAAGAATTTTATTCTTAAGAATACTTTGTGAATTCGGCTCCAGGTTTATTCCTGCTTATTTCTTGGGGAAATCTTATTCGAGCCAGAACAGCATGGTAGAGCTCATGTAATCACAGAAATTAGTCATCACTCTATTGATTGCCAGGAAAAACAAACATTTTTGATGCTTTTCAGAGTGAAAAGGGCCACCAGAATACTGTTCAACACCTCTATTTCTCTGCCTAGAAGATTGTCCAAACAAGAATCACTCCAAGAGCAAAACATATGACATTTTAAGAGCTCACAAAACCCCAGAGTTTAGCATCTAAGGATTTAAAGGCCTCTCTTGCATCTGTAAAAGATAGTGTTCATTAGTCCACCATCAGGCAGGAAAGCACAGAGGATCGCCAAGAATAACATTTCTGCCATCCTCAAATTAGCCAAAAACTGTATGGATGAGCAAGAATGTTTTGTTGACCGATGAGTAGATAGAATGAAAGCCGGTCCTGCAACATGATAAAGACCCAAAATACTCAAGCTGGTCTAGCACTGAAAGGTTAACGCAAAAGAAATGTAAAGTTTCAGAATGGCATAGTCAAAGTCGCTTAAGCCGCTGTGCAGGAATGAGCTGGAGTTATTGGAAAGGTAGGGCTGCTATATTGATGATCGAGGGCTATATTGATGATTAATGCATTCACTTGTGCATTAATTCAGTATATCACTGCAGTTAATCACATTGGAACCATTGGATTCAGTAACTTCTTGATATTATTGAGACCATCTGTGAACGGACTGTAGTCATGCTGCTTGACGCTGAGTTCAGTAGGCACATTTTTTTAGCCTATGCTAGATATTTTAGCTGATCCAAAAGAAATGCAAAAGTTTAGACAAGCAGTTTAACAGTCTATAACAAGCCAAAATATTGTCACATCTCAAGCTCTGTACAACTGTGGCAATGTTCTGCGGAGCGATGTTGTCCCTAACCCTCAGAAAACCAACTAACTGTGTTAGGAGAGCTTTTGTGGCCTCCATTTTCCATCAGCGATTGTGAAAAATTTAATCTTTTTTTCTCTTGCATCAGAGGTTGGAATACTAGGATTTAGGGGCCTTTTAAAGCTACTCTCAGATTTATAATGGCAACAAGGCAAAAGAAAGACCAGCGAAGCATTTTGCTGCACATCCTTTCCATTCCTGTATTCCTCCCTCTACCATAAAATAAGAATGCAAACTTTGTGACCTCATTTGTTTAGGGTTTCCGTGTTGAAGGAGGACACAACGTAGCAATAATTTTCAATGAAGCCTAACTCCTCATTTACCTAGCCAAAAGATCCACTGTAGCCTCTGAGACCTCACTCTCCATCTCAACTTTCTTTTCAAATTTTTCTCTTTCTCTTCATTCTTTCCCATCCCAGTTACTAAATCACTCCGTAGCATTTACAGTCCAAGCTATTTGGGGGTTGGGCAGATCGTCATAATTCATATTTCATTATTCATGTGTGATATTCTTCCTATTAGTAATCACTTTATTTTGATAGTCCACTTTGACAAAGGACCAACTATAAGTAACTGCATGTAAACTAGCCTTCATTCGAGTATTACCTTCTAACAGTTACTTATGATGCCCCCCAACAGCATTCTTTTGACTATAAATAATATTGCAAGTTCATGTCAACGTATTTTACTAATCCTAACCTAACAATCTACTAATACTGTAATGAGAGTTACTTGACATGTAGTTGCAAATTGGACGATGGTACTTTACTCCTGAGCAACGCGATAAAGTAGCTGATAATACTGAATTGTCCTTATGTAGGGATGCTTCATATTCCTAGACATGAGAGTCATCTTGACCTGCCAGAACTAACATTACGCTTGATTACATTTACATTTATTCATTTGGCAGACAATTTTATCCAAAGCAACTTACAAGGGGAGCAATTAGGGGTTAGGTGTCTTGCTCAAGGGCACTTTAGTCATGGTATCAAAGGTGGAGAGAGTGCTGTTCATTCACAATCCCCACCGGCATGGGAATCGAACCAACAACCTTCAGGTTACAAGCCCAACTCCCTCACTATTAGGCCACGACTACCCCTGATTACATGTTTTACTTATACTAATCTAATTGCCAATAAATGTCCATGCCTTGCTCACGTTTTCTGAATTTGTTGCTATGTGTCCCTTAATAGGAGTTGGTGGTTATGGAAGTTACAATCCATATGCTGGTGGAAGAATCTTCCCAATGGCTGGAGGTCTGAAACCGGCTAAATCAGGTTTGCATCCAGTGAATAGTCATCAAAGGTTAAAGTGCAGGCAAGAAATTACATATAAACATTAGGCATCTCTTTAGGCACAGGACTACCCGGTGGAGGACTTCCCGGTGGAGGACTTCCCGGTGGAGGACTTCCTGGAGGAGGACTACCTGGAGGTGCAATTCATTCAACAAGTCTATTGATGAATTCGAATTTCGTAGTGGCTAAGTGACACAAACTGCACGACTCTCTTCTAAGTTTGTTTCTCTTGTTTCAGGTGCCGGTGTAAAGCCCCCTAAAGGCGGTAATATATGTTTTTGGTTGTACAAACACATTGAAACATCTTTTAGGCAAGCGTCTTTAAAGAACTGAAATGGAAAAAAGTAGGTAGAGGTCTGACCTCATTCTCAGAAGATCCATTCATACAGTAAAAACATACAGGTCCCTTTTTAAAGATATTTTACATATAACTACATATGGCTCAGACTCTTTTCATGGTACTCCTGTTGGCTTGAACTTGAATGAAGGAGCCTTAGATCATGAGCCAGATCAACAAACGTGTCCTCTCTGGGACCCCACCGGTGGAGTTCAAGTAACACAGTCCAGCACATTACTTCAGCTTGTCCTTGGCACAGTCTAAAAGCAGCATGCGACGTCTGTTCCTCTGTGTTTGATATCGGTTGGAAAGGGGTTAAACAAATAAATGAACAGTCTGAAACATCAGCTTCCAGGCACTGAAATCAGATAAGATTACTTGTTTTATGTCAGACGGACGGAGCAAGTGAGGCAAATGAAATCACTGAGGAATCACATGGAGTCTAGCTTTGCACCCAATAAGTTTGTTGATGTGACTGAATGTGTGTGTTTGTGTTTGTTCAGGCCCAGGTGTAGGAGGAACTGGTACTGGTCTCCCAGGTGCAGTGAATGTATATTTAGCATTTACAGACATCATCATTTGCATGAGTGCATTTGAATGATTAGCTAGCAGTGATCGTCCAGTCTATAATAGTCCAGTATTTGTATTGCTTGTTAGGCCTTGGCATTCCTCAGACCGGTGTTCAAGGACTGGGCCCTGGTGGGGTTGGCCCTGGAGGGAAAGCGGCAAAACCCGGAAAAGCTCCTGTGCCGGGTAAGCATAGGAGTGTGAAGTTGCATATATAAATGGAAATATGCATGATTATAGATCGACTTTTCAATCTTGATTTTTGCAGGAGTGGGAGTGCCTGGTCCATATCAAGGAGGACTTGTTCCTGGACAAGGTTTGTTCTTTTCCTCTGTTTATGCACTATAATTTGACCACCAGGCCCACAAGGAATCTGCAAACGCTTTTCACATTTTCAATGCTGATTGTGGGGAACATATGCCGAATTCTGTGAAATGGATCTACACATGGCAAAATATGTTCAACAGAGCTAAAGATACTTCACTCCTAGGCCAGAAACATATTATATGCAAGTACGCAAACCAAATTTTTGGCACACTCAAAACAGCGATAGAGTTACCTTCAAAGTGTGTAATGGATTTTTCAGGTAGCTGAAAAAACAATTCCATATAACTGGACTTGCTCAGCAAGATTGACCTCCTCAGTAGCTCCTCCGTGACAGTAGTTGACCTAAAGCAGAAAACAGACCACAGAAGATGGTGCAAGAAATGCATATTGTAGGGTTCGAGGCATTGTATTCACACCCTTGCATAGAGTATATTTGGTCCATTTATCAAAGACATCTCATAAACAAATGTGTTGAAACTGAATGATTTCTGCGAACATCTGTGGGGCTTTCTGTGGGCTTTCATGCAGGCAACTTAATCAGTTATTTGGATAAAACGCAGAATTAAAATTGCACACATGACTTGGATTTACATAACTACAGGCTTCAATGGACGGGGTGTTCTTCCTGGTGTAGCCACGGGAAATGGACTCAAGCCTAAATCAGGTAAACTCTCAATGAAAATGACATCCGTCATTGCAGAGTGATGCATCTGAAAATAAACTCCATTTGACTGACTGAATGTTTCCCATAGCTGCTGGTGGAGCTGGACAGGGTCTGGTACCGGGTGCTGGTTAGTACATGAGCATACAGCAACCACTTTAAACAGAATAATGATATCTGGAAAGTGTGGAAGATGGATTTGGACAGGATCTACATGTTTAAGAAGTTTATGTCCTCTGTCGTAGGTGGGCGTGGATACGGTGGGCCACTGCAACAAGGAGTTTTTCACGGATACCCTCTGAAATCTCCCAAATCCCCAGGTGGAATATCTGATTCTTTTAATCAGCTCAGCCCAGCTTAACCACCTCTTGAAAAGAAGCATTTGCTGTCTGATTGCGTTTGTGGTTTTACAGCTATTAAGCAATGCAATATGAGGTTGCTAGAAATAAACAAGTAAGAATGTCTTTCATCAGATGTTCCAGATGAAACCCAGCTATATTGGATCACTGCTTAGACTTGCATTGCATGTAGTAGATTGTGCGATTTCTCCTACATGGAGGTTCAACAGTTGAAGAGCTCAATTAATTAGTTTCAAGCACTAACCTCAGATTGACTATGTGCTCTCTGGGAAGCGACTCCTCACTTGGGAAAATGCCTTGACACGGTTCATAGGCATAGTTTTCATTGTCATATCTAAAATATATTTTCGGAAATGTTTCCATTTGAAGCTTGAAATCAAATACATATTTTCACGTCTCTCTTATCGGTGCGTTATCAGCCTTAATCACGGATTAGGAATGCATCCAATAAAATTAGAAGAAATTGATTGCGGTATTAATATGTGAGCCTCTAGTGGAACATAACTTTTTCCAAACTTGCATATTTGTTCTGATTAAAACAGGATACAGTGTTGATAAAAAATGTGTGCTCAACCAAGAACTGTTTAACGCTTCATATGTTATCTCATATATCAACAGAAATCATTTGGATGCTTCTTTATTATCTTAATTTTTCCTGGTTTTTGTTCAAACACTGGCAATGTGTTAGTTCATACCAAGCTTTATTGTTGTGGATAACTTAGATACGTATACAACATATTTGGTAACACAAAGCATTTCTGGTTAATCTTTAGTATGGTTTGATGCACATGATCAGTCTTACATTTCCTGTCTCAACAGGTGCTGGGTTGCCCTACACTGGTGGTAAACTTCCATACGGTAGGCTACAGTGCAAAATACCTCATGTATGATATGTTTTAGCTTGTGTGCTGATTCTCACCTTATATACCAAAGGTTATGGTGGCTTTGGCGGAGGTGCTGGACTCCCCGGTGGGAAAGCAGGAGCTGGCTCCAAGCCGGGTTATCCAACAGGGACTGGTATGTTTATGTCAGAGATATCACATTTGAATAATTGTAATACACCTACAGGGTTAATCTAACATAGCCTGTAAAAAACATGTTATATTTCAACCTAAAACGATTAATGTAATGGGGTAAAATAATGTCTCAATGCAAAACACCTTGCTAGCTTAAACAATGGCTTCATTAACGTAAAGCAAAATGTAATTTCTTATTTATTTAGATTGTGTGGTGAAATGTAACACACACGTGCACTGCAAATGCATGATCAATAACCAGTCCGCGGTCTCTGTGTGCAGGTGTGGGGTCTTTAGGGGTCTCTGCTGCACAGGCCAAAGCTGCTAAATATGGTAATAATCATTTATTGAATGATTTTAAAAGCCACATGCCCTAGGCTCTATCAACAGAACAAAGATACTCTTTGAGAAAGTTCACTCTTTGCAAATTTCATAAGGTGCTGGAGCTTATCCAGGTGGGGCTGGAGCTTATCCAGGTGGGGCTGGAGCTTATCCAGGTGGGGCTGGAGCTTATCCAGGGGGGGCTGGAGCTTATCCAGGTGGGGCTGGAGCTTATCCAGGTGGTGCTGGTGGACTTTACCCTGGGGCAGGAGGTGAAGATGCATTTTCCTTTGTAATCCGCTGAAACTGCAATCAACATTTCTATATTAAAACAGAAACGGAATTCATTGACTCAAGAAGCTAGTTCAGTGTTTACGTGTTCCCGCAGGTATTGGAGCTGGTTTAGGTGGAGTTGGAGCTTTGCCAGGTGGTGCTGGTGGACTTTCCCCGGGGGCAGGAGGTGAGAAATCATTTTGCTAAAGAACGATTTAAGAGTTGCAACTAGCCATTGTCAATTTAAAGAAATACTACACCCCAAAATGGAAATCATTTCTTATGTCATTCCAAAGTTGTGGAACAGAAAAAATAAGCCAGAGAAATGCTTCTTTTCATAAAACAAAAATGTTGCAAAAATGCAATTTTTAATAAAGCATAAAGAAATAGAGCAGTGAAAGAAATTCTATGTCTAATTCTAGTTGAGAAATAATCATTTTGAACTATTTGCAAATAATTAGCATTAAAATATGCACACATGCACTTTTATTTGTATGCCTAATATGTCAGGACCGTAAAATGTTTCTGGTCTCACATACATTTTCAATTCATAACAGCCATATTTGGATAAAGTCGAGTATCACCGCATCACTGACGTTTAACATTTCTATCGTAAAACAACTGATGTATTAAATGTTTTGCTGTTTACATCTTACCTCACTTTTTTAAGGTTAAACTGACGCTTCACGCTGGAATTCACTCTCCATTTCTGTGATTAGTAAACCCCACCTACTTTGATTTGATTGGCCATTACAATCATTTTGACATTGAAGAGACCGTTTTGATGGCAAATCAGACTGAAAATGTGACTTTTTGTCAACCTATCAACATTCAGACAGTTGCGTAATGGTGTTCGGCAGAGCAAGAATTTCAAAATTTCAAGTATGGGGGGGGGGGGGTTGGCCATTTCTAATGGGGTGGGGGGGTGTATGGTGGTTACGGCCATGACTTATAGACAGAAGAATGCCTGTTGGGGAGCATTGCAATTTTAGCAGATATTAAGAAGGCAGTATACTAATACTCTAATGACTGCTAGTTGACATGTTGTTCTAAAGTTACTAATAGTTAATAGAATGTCTAAGTGGACCATGGAAATGAAGCGTTACCAAATAAACTGTTCCCTCTGAGCAGGTACAGGTGTTCTTACACCAGCTCAAGCTAAAGCAGCTAAATATGGTGAGTACACTGATTGATCATGCTATATTATGGAGCCCATATGTGGTTATTTGGTAAACCAGGCTTCCACACCACATTACACAGTCCAACAGTAATCTCAGAGAGAACAAATCTGATGTCACATGGGTTTTGGCTTGAAAATGTGTCTTTTTTTTCCCGGTTCGGCTAGGTGCTGGTCCTGGTGTTACTGGTACTGGTGGTGTACCAGGTGCAGGTAGACTCTATCCTGGGGTAGGAGGTGAGATACAAATGTGTGCCGTTGCGTTAAATGACAGTCCGTTTAGTAAAATTATACGATATTGATCTTTTGTTGCTTTTGTGTCAAGGTACTGGTGCACTCTCTCTTGCTCAGGCAAAAGCTGCTAAATACAGTAAGCATGTATCCATATCCAAGCTCCTTGTTATTTAGATTTACCAGGATTATTCAATTCCAACTCAAATAAAAGAAGCCAATGTTTTTAACGTTACTAGGAATGTACAAGCAAAAGTTCAGGGTTAGAATGCAAGCATGACTGAAATATAGCATTGGGAAGTGACAATGGTCCTGCCTTGCTCCAGGTGCAGGAGCAGGAGCAGTTCCTGGTGGTGCTGGGATTGTGCCAGGAGCTGGAGGGGTCTACCCTGGAACAGGAGGTAAAAATCTGCCTGTACAAAATATCCAGAAGATCGTAAAGTTCAGGGCCTTGCGGATGTCGCCGCGCTCAGTAACAGCCCTTTCCCAAATAACAGTCTCAATCTTTGCATTGGTCCTGGAACAACTTTCCTGTCCTAATCCCACCTCTAACCTCAGTCCTAACCTCACCATTAACTGGTTGATAGAAATGTACCAGAATCCAATCATGTTTCCCTTTCAGTGACATAATACCACATAGACTGTTGGGAAGTATTGCGCTGTAAATCCCTCACCAGTGTGGCTTCAGCTAAAAGCTGCAAGGCAGGGAACTGAGCACACTTTTCTGAATGACAAAATGACTGACTTTACTAGTCCATTTCTTTTGGGAAATGGCCAATTATGTCCACATTTTTCACATATCTTTCATTACAATGATCATAGAGTCTCAAAACTTTTATTTCTGCTTTCTTTCCAAGGTCTGACACCTGCTCAAGCCAAAGCCGCTAAATACGGTAACATACAGAGATTTGAATGATTCAGTGCGAAGACCAAAAATCCAAAGCATTTTATAATGAATTCCTCTCTGATCTCGTAGGTTTGGGTGGGGCAGGTGGAGCTGGTGCCAGGCCTGGTTATGGAGGACTGTACCCTGGAGCAGGAGGTGAGTGGGAACAAACAATGAAACTAACAAAGCACTTAGATGCAAGTAAACAAAATATCCATAAGTATATTCTGCCTTGTTGTCAAATCTCAGATGTATCTGATTTCACATGTACATCTCCACGAACATCACATTTAAAAAAAAAAAGAAAAGCAAACTGTGGTCGATTTAGATTTTGGTCTTGTCTAAAATGGCCGTTACTGGTTCCAAAATTAGCTGCAATGTTTTTCTCGTTTTACCAGTTCAATTAAAATTTGTGCCACAGTTAATCATGGATTTTGGTAAAATAATAATAATAATAATAAAATAAATAATAATACTCCTGTAAATGACAAATGACTAGATACCCAAGAGATCAATCTACTCAAAAGTTATGGAATGGATCTTAGAGTCTCAGGCGAATATTTTTAAAATGGTTTTTCAAATATTAATATTTTTTTAAATGGTTCACTGCTTATTTTATTAAAATACCAAGACATTTTATTAAACATTATCTCAAACCACTTGTTGGAAACTACCAGTTGGTGGAGTAGCGGGGGGAGCTGGAGGAATTCCTGGAGCAGGAGGGGCTGGAGGTGAGTTTTACATCACACTAATGAAACCTACAATTCATGCCGTGAGGTGAAAATGTTGCAAATAATAAAAAAATTAAGGTTGTCTATATTAATAATTCTAGAAATTACTTTACCAATTCCTTTTATTTTAGTGTATCCTGGTGGAGTGAAGCCTCCTAAATATGGTAAGAGCAGAATTACAAACAACTATAATTCTTGCAAATTTACATATCACAATTGACTTGTAAGGTGAAGTGAGGTGTATGGGATTTCGTAATGTAGTGGGGACGATCTCTTATTTTTCTTTTAACATTTCAACACCTTTGCTCTTTTACAATTCTCTTCCAATTACATTTTTTATATGCATTAATTGATTCAGTAACTGTATGTACAGTTGACCGGGGAGCAAGGATAATAGCAAGAACTTTTACATATCATGTGAAATACCATGGTACAGGAATGTGGTAATCATTAAGTACTGTGGTATATCATTATACACCAGAGTATCATGGTTTGCCATGGTATTTTTGAAAAAGTGAGTAAGATAACCAAGGTGACACTTTGGTACGGGGAACACATTCACTATTAACTACAACTTTTGCCTCAATAAACTCTCAATTTACTGAGAGGTAGTTTTGTAGCGTTTAAGTTCAGGTATTAAGGGATGTAGAATATGGTCGTGCAGAATTAGGCATTAATATGTTGCTTTAGAAGTGCTAATAAACAGACAATATGCAGGCTAATAAGGAACTGGTTAAAAGTGAGACCTGTTCCCCATACTGAAGTGTTACCAAGTATATTATTCAAAAATAAAGCCCAAAGTTGAATCAGTTCACAAGCTCTTGGGATAGCTGGTGCTAAGTAGTAGAACGTGCTATGCTGAAATAGCACTTTCAGAGGCCTTTTACCTGGCATTATGTGTGCTATAATAAATGCTTCAGAAATAACTTGGCTACTCATGACTTGTCTGTAGGAGGAGCAGGAGGGGCTGGTGTCATCCCAGGCTACGGTTCTGTTGCTGGAATTGGAGCACTTCCTGGATCTCTGCCTGGGGCTGGAGGTGAAGTATATGTTGTTTTGTCTCAATTTCTCACAACTGTTTGTCAGTTAAGCTAATTTTGTTTCTTGCAGTAGTTTATGTCTGGTTAATATGTAGTAACAGTGATGAATGTTTTCAGGGCTAGGAGCTGGCGCCAAACCTCCTAAATACGGTATGGGTTTAACTCTTTTCTTAGACATTGACTTAGGTGCATTGGCAGTGCTCTGCAAGATAAATTGTTTGCACTTTTTATTGTGTCATATATTTGTGCTGAAATGTTGTTTGTAATAGAAAATTATTGTTTTGATATTTTAATATTTACTATTTGAATTACTATCCTGTACATACACACAGGACTGTCAGTAGAGTATTGTTTGGTCAAAGATTATGCTACTGTGGCCTTAGGAGTACCTGGAGGAACAGGTTACGGAGTTCCCGGAGGAGTTCCCGGAGGAGTCCCAGGTGCTGTTCCAGGAGGAGTCCCCGGAGGAATACCAATAAGTGGAGCTGGAGGTATCACTGCTTTATTCTGGAAAGCATGATGTCTTTATTAAAAGACATAATCTTTTTTTGTGATTTTGGATGAAAGTGCATGGGCTTCAGCCTTGTATTTTATGCTCATCTGTTTATATTTGTGTCTTTAAGGATACCCTGCTGGTGCAAAGGCTCTTAAATATGGTATTTATATTAGTGGATTATTTATATATAACCTAGAGCTTAGGAACATTAAATTTTCTGGTCTAAATAAACATTCTTCATCTAGGATTGGGTGGGGGTGGTGGTTTACCAGGAGGGACTGGAGTTGTGCCTGGACAGAGACCAGGTAATATTATGTGATATTAATATAATGATAAACAGCTGTTTACATTGTGAGCAAATAAGGATAGTAAAAACAAAAGACAATACTGAGTTTGAATTGAGGTGAAAAGCATCTTTTTTCAAAAAAGATTTACACTCTTTTTTTTCTTTAGTAATTTTAAATGTTATGGTTTACATTGGATTCAAGCTTATATACACACATTTCTTTTCTATTTAACATCTGAACAGTCTGTTGCCAGACTACCCCAAATTAAAGAGCCAATTTAAATTGGCCAGACTCTTAAGTAAGGTAAGAACAGCCCCAGGATATTATACTGAGGTGTAGCAAATTGGACTCTCAAGTCGGTGGGCTGGAGTGACTTGCCAGGGGGACGGACAAACTCGTTCCCATCCGCCTCCTTTAGTGTCCATGGCGGCAGACTCTGCTCAGCCCATTCTCAATGGCACTGCAGATTTCCCACAGTGGCGAGGATTCTTTAACAGTGTGTTCCTTATTCCTCCCGGATTTCGGCACCAATGTAACAAAGTTCAGGTTCAGGGAAGAAGGAGGCAGGAACCGGTGAATGTTCAACATTACTTTAATCAGAAATAAACATAAACAACAACACAAAAGTTAAGCAGCAGCCCCTCATGGATGACTACCGCATTAACTAAAACAACATAAAGTCCAGGCTTGGTCATCTTTCATCCTCCACTGTCGTCACGTCTTCTTTTATCCTTTCGGATCTCCTCCGTGGGACTCAAGGCCTATGTAATGCACAGGTGACTCTCATTAACACTTGTGCCACTGGCCTCGCTCCGTTCCCAAGGCTCTCAGCCCCACCCTGCTCGCCACACTAGCTGTGTTTACTTCACTTTTTGTTTCAATCGGAATTAACTCATTTCGATTAATGAATCCGAACGTCATGTTTACATGAACGCTAAATAAGGTGATCGGGTTGATGCACGCATTAATATGTCACAAGCTTCAAGTCGGAATTGATTTGATGACATGAACACACTGCACAAATACAGTTTCCCGCTGTGCACGGGTACTAAACATTCTCCTATGTTGCTTCTTTTGTTTTAAAGAGCAGACTTAATATTTCGGGTCCTGATTAGGAGACGACAAGCACATGAGTCATTGTGCTGTTCTGCTTATATTTATCAAGCAGTAAAAACGCCCCTTCCCATGCCCAAAACAAGGTGTCTGTGGGATAAGAGTCTGAAACAAGGAATGGTGGGACGTTGTCCTGCTCCACTTCACAGACGATGAGTGGAGGGAAAATTTTGGAATGACACGACAGTCATTTATGACCCTTCATTAAACAACAACAGCTTGTTCCATGCATCATACATCATTATGCCATTTCTACATCATTGAACATGCATAGTACTTTCCAGTTTTGGTTGTTTACATGTCCTTTCAATCAAATTAGAAAAGGTTTAAACCACCCCTTTCAATCCAAAATTTTAATTGCATTTGGCTAATTTATTCCAAAGAAGTCACGACTTCTTTATTCCGACTGTGATACTAGTCCTATTACAATCAGATTAGTAGTGTCCATGTGTCAGGATTCACTGGAAGTAACAGGACCCAAGCACAGAGATGAGTAGTAATTGGTGATTTATTAGCCCAGAGACAGTCCCACAACAACAGGCTAGACCGGAGACTTGGGCACAGGATTGAGCAGCCAGGGAACCAAAAGTCCGTAGAGTCTTAGGCTGGGCAGGACAGGACTCAAACACACTTCTCAACTCAACAGGGGAGAAACAAAACACAACAAGGCCATTCAAACATCAAAGACAAGGCAAAGCAAGGCAAACAGTAGAATTTTATGACTGATAATCTGAAGCCATACATCCAAAAGAAAAAGCTAAACAAAACACTAAATCAAATGACTGCAAACAACTACAGGAAGAACTCTAGACAATTACACTTGGATATAGTACTTGAAACACAACGATCCAGCAAAGACACGAAGGAATAGAGCACAATATAAAGGGGCTAGAGCACACAAGGACCAGGTGAGCACAATTAGTGAAACAGGACTAGACAAGGACTAAACAAGATGTGGTAAGGAGAGTCTAGGAGACAAGACAAGGGGAGCACATGGCCAACATGAACAAAGACAAAGTCATGTGGTCAAGCACAAAACAAACATCAAAACGTTAAACAAAGACACAATATACAAATCTGCCCTGTCGCCATGTAAACGCAGCTAAAGCTCATACCTCCAAACTATGCAGACGCACAAAGCAAGACTATTTGTTTAGTTCTGTGGAACATTTGTGACATGTGATGGCCAAATAAAATATGAGTTACATAAGATGTAAATAAAGTAAATAAGCAAACAGCGGTTCCGCTGTAGACGTCTGAGATAGTCTGTTCACTACTTTTGTCTGCTGACTATTTTTCTGAACAACAAGTTACAAGTAAAAATTCAAACTCTGATTCAGCATGTTCAATTGGCAACAACTCGCTCCGACAGACTCCAACAGGGTAACTCACTGATCCAACAAAACCCGACAAAGTGTCTGTTGTCGTCTCTCTGTGCGGCGTGAACTGACCTTAACTCTATAACAAATAAAAGCAAAGAATTTTACTGAACATTTTGTTTTATTTTTTACTCTAATCTGTTTTCACCACAGTTTAATGCCCTGCAACTTTTTAATACATCCCTTTTCTCCAGAATAAACAAGGGATGACAGCATGTCCTTCTTTATGTCTAATGGAATTTGTGCTGTCATTAGGTTTGGGCGGAGTCCTCGGTGGAGTTGGAACAGGAACTGGATATCCCATTGGAGGTGAAATTATTATATTTTCAAATATTCAGCCAATAATGTACACTACAACATTCATTCCAATGAAACAACAACATGATGTGCCACAATACATGTTGGGATCTAAACTAGTAGCTAAGCGTCATAGCCTTGAACCTGATGTAAGCAGAAAGTGACAATGTAACATGACTCTTGGGTTCATTGAAAACCAAATGTGACGCTGCAATCTGTATTAGTTACAGTGGTTTTATTGAGCAAGCAGTAAGGCCAAAAGAGCATTGAAGTAGTCCAGTCTAAAGATGACAAGAGTTTGGACAAGTTCAGAGTTTAGACAGTAAGGGTCTGATCTCATGTTGTAGAGCTTTCTTATATTGTTAATGAGCCTAGATTAATGATGATGCTGTGTTGAATTAGACAGACAAGACAAGGAGCTCAGTCTTGACTGGGCTGAGTTGGAGGTGGTTTGTTGCATCCAGGCTAAAGCAAGTTAAGATGCAGCTACAGTGTGATTGTTTTACTTGGGTGAGAGGCAGAGTTGCATGTCATCAGCATAACAGTGGAAGGAAAATCCATTTGCCTGGATGATAGGTGCCAGGGCTGTTGTGTATATGAAGAAGTGGAGGGGGCCAAGAACAGAACCCTGAGGTACCCCGCAGTTAACTGATGTGATTTAGACAGCTCCAGCAGAATGAAGTGGATGATTTCCCACCAACCACAGGGTGATAAATAGCAATACAGTCTCCCTTGAATGTCTGCCTGAAGAATTGTTGTCTAGCCGGCTGTTTTGTTCAAGAGAAAAAGGAGAAATTTATTGTTGAAGATGGGGCCAAGGGGCAGGTGTTAGGAAAGACATTCCGAAGCCTCTGTGACAGGAGAGAAAAGGGGATATCACAGTCGCAGTAGGAGATATGTGGTTATGAATATGTTATGCTGAGAATTGATTGCTAATGACTACAACCTTATCTGAGAAATACTGTAAGTTGCAAGTCATTATCCATGTGACAAAATAATGAAATATTTTAACATCAATATAAAAATGGATTTAATATTTTCTCAGGTTATGGAACTGGGGCAAAACCACCTAAATACGGTAAATGTTTTTTTTTTTATATCAAACAAAAGTTTCAACACTTTAGATCAGGGATGGGCAAACTCTGTCCTGGAGGGCCACTGCCCTGCAGATTTTAGCTCCAACCCTGATAAGACTCACCTGCGTGTAATCCTGAAGACCTTGATTAGCTGGTTCAGGTGTTTTTGATTAGGGTTGGAGCTAAACTCTGCAGGGACAGCGGCCCTTCAGGACAGTTTGACCATGCCTGCGTTAGATACTCTCTAGACCAAGGATGGGCAAACTCGGTCCTGGAGGGCCACTGCTCTGCAGAGTTTAGCTCCAACCCTGATAAGACTCACCTGCCTGTGGCATTCTAGTAATTCTAATGGCATTGATTAGCTGGTTAAGGTATGCTTGATTTGGGATGGAGCGAAATTCCGCAGAGCAGTGGCCCTCCAGGACCGAGTTTGCCCATCCCTGCTCTAGACTCAGGGTGCCCAATCCTGTTCCTGGACGGCTACCTTCCTTCAGAATTTGGTTCCAACCCTGCATCATCTCACCTGCTGGTTGTTTCTAGTAATCCTGAACACCTTAATTAGCTGGTTCAGGTGTGAGTAATTAGGTTGGAGATAAACTCCCTCTAGGGGGATTATCCCTTCTAAGATGAAATCAATGTTTATTAAAGTCAGCATGAAACGAAAATAATCCATCTGTTTTTTTAAATTCATGCTATAGATCTTATTATGAATGATACAATGATTTATATGATTAATTAATAAATGCCATAACTCAAACTCGATCCTGAGGACCCACTGATCTGCATATTTTGTATGTCTTCATTTTGTATGTGTTCATTGGGTGAGAACTCCATTAAATGAGTGTGTCAGATAGGAGAGAGGGTGCAGGGTTGAAAACAAATGACATAACTAGATCTTCCAGGGAAAACGTCTCTGGTGACATACAGTATGCAGGACTTTTCTAATAATTTAGTTCTCTTAAAACTCGCTCACGCTAATCTGCCTTCAGTTTTGAGAGCCATGCCCACATCTCAACATATTTTTCCCTATTTTGGTAATATGTTACACTCAGATGTACATCACAATGTAGAGGAAAAGATCTGTCGCTACTTCCATTTCATCACAATTTTAACGACAAATTTAATGTGTAGGTGTTCCAGGCGGTGTACCTGGTGGTGTACCTGGTGGTGTACCTGGTGGAGTACCTGGTGGAGTACCTGGTGGAGTGCCTGGAGGAGTGCCTGGAGGAGTGCCTGGAGGAGTGCCTGGAGGAGTGCCTGGAGGAGTACCTGGAGGAGTACCTGGAGGAGTACCTGGTGGACTGCCTGGAGGTTTCTATTCATTTTTTAAATATAAACAACTGCACCATTTATTCAAGGCATTTGTTGCTTAAAGATTACTGCTCACTTTTGCTTAAATCCTGAAGTCTTTAAAGATTGAACTGAATTCTCTGAATAATTAAGCATGCATTATATATCCTCAATTGTGATGTAAAAGATTAATTCTATTAATTGAATTTATGCCATTACAGGGTACCCAGCAGGAGTTAAACCTCCAAAATATGGTGAGAGATATTAACATTCTGTACCTCTAAATATATTTTAAAAGTATTCTTAGTGTTTTATTGCTTATTAAAGCTCAAGTTAAAGCTGTTTCCTCTAGCCCCTCCCTATGGACATCAAGCCAAATAAGTTTAACCGCAATAGCGTAAAGATAATATAGGCAAATTAACTCTTAATTTTAAATAAGAATCACAATGATATTTAACTAGAAGTAAATGTTTGCTACAGAGTTTACATTTTTCATCATTTAGCAGACACTTTTATCCAAAGCAACTTACAAGGGGAGCAATTAGGGGTTAGATGGTTAGATGGTATTGAAGGTGGAGAGAGAGCTGTTCATTCACAATCCCCACCTTCAATTCCTGGCGGCGTGGGAATCAAACCAGCAACCTTCAGATTACAAGCCCGACTCCCTCACCACTAGGCCACGATTACCCTAAAAGAGATGTTGGTACAAACTAGTTGGTACTGATGAATGGTGGCATGGTTTGCCTGCAGGAGTTGCGGGAGGCGCAGGAACGGTACCTGGTGCAGGAACACCACTGACTGGAGCAGGATTGACACCAGGAGCCGGGGTTGGAGGTAACTAACCCATAAACAGGTCACTATTAATGTGAGATAATTATCAGCAAGTTATCAACAGCAATCAATGAGACTTATTTTAATGTTTGCAGGATATCCTAGTGGAGTCAAACCTCCTAAAACTGGTATGGCAGTTCATATACATTATAGCTTCACATGTTGCTTAACAAGCTGTTCCATCTAAAGCCCCGTTTCCACCGCAGGAACTTTCCCCAGGAACTAGGGACTTTGAGGTGGTACTCGGGTGTGTTTTGACCACAGGGTCTAAAGAAAGTTCAGGGTAAAAAAAATCCCCATCAGAAAGTCCCTGCTCATGATGTAGTAGATTTTCAAAGTTCAGGGACTTTAGAGGGTGGGACTTGGGCACTGAACATGCTGATTGGTTGAGTTCACACAGAATTTTGATTGCATTCACATTACATTTAGTAGACACTTTTATCCAAAGCAACTTACAAGTGTCTTGCTCAAGGTCACTTTAGTCATGGTATTGAAGGTGGAGAGAGTGCTGTTCATTCACAATCCCCACTTTCAATTCCTGCCGGCGTGGGAATCGAACCAGCAACCTTCAGATTACAAGCCATTGAAAAACCATTAGGCCACGACCACGACTACGGAATTGGTTGATTCCGTGCAGCGTTTTATTTCAACCGCTGTTTTTAAAAGTCTGCTGTGGTGCGAGTTGTTCGCTATTCAAATCAACAATGGAGTATGAAAAATATAACAGATGGACTGACGACGAGGTTCAGGCTTTATTAAGATTATATGTGGAGGACGAAAACCAGTGGTAACAGGAAAGTCAGGTGCAGTCCTACGTCACCGGACCGTGATGGAAACAGACACCAACAGGTCTGGGGCAGCAAGTTTCCTGGAACAATTTTCGGTGGAAACGAGGCTTAAAATACTGCGTTAACCTGCCTTTTGTCATGCCCTTTAATAAGGTAATGGAACATAAATATCACCTGATGTACTTCTTTCCATTTTTTTCTAGGCGCGGGGATTACTGGAACTGATATAGCAGGTCCTGGAGCAACACCTGGTGGTGATGTGGGGGTCATACCGGGTGGTACTGGCGTGCCACTTGCTCCAAGTGGAAAACCAGGTATGAAAAATAGCTTTACTCCACCAAATGCCATGAAGCACATAGTATATCATGCTTGAGTTGCAGTAAAAATGTGTTCATTCCACAGCAAAGCTTCCAACCCTGACTCCTGGAGGAACTGCTGTACCAGGTAAGTACAACACTGATTCTTTCTGATAATGGGTGGCCACTATATATGGGTAGTGCACTAATGTCTAAGACAATAGCATAAAGTCTGCCCTGCTTTCTAATAAATTGTGGCCAAGAACTGTTGACCAGGACAGGACGAGACAGCTAGACTCACATTTGCCCAATCAGTGCGTGTGTGAGAGTGTCAGACTGAAAATGTGAACTACTGTGGAGATGGTGAAACTTTGCATACTTTCTAGAAGGTACTACATTTGGTTTGAAATTAAATTAAAAAGTATGGTCTATATAGTAAATAGGTGGTATAAATCAAATTCGGATGTATATTTGCCATGTGACTTGTGATGTCACTTGCGTCGCTTCACTACCAATCACAAATCCTCTCCTGTGTCCTTATGGGATAGTGAAGTGTCCGGTGTATGCGCACTTCAGAATCTTTTACTATGAATTCAGACATCAGCTCACATACTGTTTTTGCAAACTGTATAGTGCATACTATAAAGGCATATTCGGATGCTGAATTTGGCAGTCTAGTATAGTACTTGTACTACTTTTATCTTTCTATGGTAAGAGTAGCATGCAATTCTGTATTCAGCAAGAGCAACTAAAATACACACAGAGGATTGAGACACAGGTGAATGCAAAAACACTAACTACAAGTAGTGGGAACAAAGGTGTGTTCACGCCATGTTGTAATTACTATAATTACGAGATTTCAACTTGTAAAAAGCATTCACATCCTCATAGAGTTCATAAGTACAGCTTGTAAGATGGGGATCTTCTGAGAGCTCTTACTTCATTGCTGTACCACCTGACCTATAAATAATTCCCAGTCCGAGGACATGAAGAGCGTCACTTGTTGACATCACGAGACATATAGTGTGAACACAGCACAAGACATACCGATGCAATGACGACCTCTAGTGGCTGAAAAAGCAAGTGCTGACACAGCTAGCTCTGAATATGCCACAATAATGGGAAAAAAGTAGTATCTCATTCAAATAATGGTCCAGCACTTTTCTACAAACACCTGTACAGACAAATAATAGATTTGGGATCAGAATTTTAGTCCTTTAAAAAAAATATATATCCTTACAATATAATTTTATCGTTGACTAGATATGACACCTTGGTTAAAAACGCAATACAGCACATCCACATGGATTTTGAGCTTCAGACAAAATGTTGCTGATCATCTGAATAAACATCTCTGATCATCGAGCCCTGTCAGCTTGCTGGAATTTTCCTTTTTCTCCCTATCTATCAAATTGAGCCCTACAAATAACGATAACCACAATGATCGATAGCTCGTTTCTTTCATCTCCTCCACAATTGCACCCTGTTACGGCCTCTAAGCTAGTCACCTCTGTGCTGCCTGTCTTTGAACTGCAAGGGTTGAAGGTGGAACGTGTTGTTTCTTGGCAGGACCGACGGCTATTGTAGCAACTGGCAAGGCCCCTGAGCCCAGTAAGATCTACTGTGTTGCATGTGCAAATGTCTTGTCTAAATGTAGCGGAACTCCATGACCGTTTAGCTCTGGCTTTAATCCTCCTTCGTTTTCCATCTAACCTCGCTGCTGTCTGTGCTTGAGTTTGCAGATCTGCATTTTCTCAATCTGTACCTGTAGTAGGATACGGTCCTCCGGCCAGTGATGTTTTGTGTCTTCAAAGCGCAACATGCACACTAAGTGTTGAGAAAGAACATGATCAGTTCCAAACAGGGACCAAAATTAACTCTCACCGAGCAGAGAATGCGAGTGGAAACCGCAACATAATGTATCGTTTAAATCTAATTCATATTGAAGACGGAAATATCCGTCGTGAGCAACACCGGTGGGAAAATAACCATTTTTCTGGGATCAGTTTTCTTTTTCTCCAGAACTCCATGCGGTGACACTTGTGCGACACAAAATCATATCTGAGACTAAAACATCAATATACAAGGAAAAATCAGCCAAATTTCATTTTCGTGTCTGATTAGACAATTGGCAGGTGAGGCAAAATGTTAATTTTGGACCCTGGTTCTAAGTGTGCACTAAAGAATCTTTTGGTATGTTGAGACGTGTTGTTCGTCAGCTCTCGATGGGTCATTCTCAGGATGCGGTGCCATTTGACAAGATGGTTTTTAATCACATATTATAATAGAAAAGATTAAAGAAATAATGACATCACTGTTTGTGCCAAACCTGTTACTTTCAAACTGTTGTCCAGTTAAAAGTCAGTGTGGAAGTTGTTAATAATGGCCTGAGAGAATAACTATATTTGCACTACACATTTATTTTTACATTCTTGTGATGATTCTTGAACTGATAAAGACTGCAAGAAGTTTATTTTTGTTCATGTGCCTTCAGTTTGATTTTCTTCTTTGAATTTAATACAGTTTCAGTTTCCTGCAAAAACCACTTTAAATCCTGAACGACTTCTATCTGAGAATTATCTTTTCCTTTGTTCAGTTTCCCGCCACTGGTCTGTCTCTGGTTATCGTCATTATTTGTTCATTTGTGTCTGCTGTGTTCTGTTAATCATCCTTGTTTGTGTTTGCTATATAAGTTGGTCCCTCACATTCATTCTCTGTCCCGTCACCATTATGTTTAGATGTTTGCACTGCCTGCTGTCTGGATCTACTATTAAACGTCATTGTTTGGGATTATCTTCATCTGCCCTCAGAAAACACCTGACTGTTTGTTAAAAAGACTTTAGCTGTGTCCGAAACCGCTCCCTATTTGCTATATAGTGCGTTGTGTCGGCCATTTTGTAGTGGTGTGCAAATTCTGAGTGAACGACTTCATTCCCTACATTCGTTCACCACTTTATACCCACAATTCTCTCTGATTTCGAGTGTGCACACTCACTGAAGCACTATTTCCCAAAATCCAATGCGGAGAGGACCGAAAGCGCACGTGAAAGAGCGGAAAAATTGAATTAATTTTTTTTTATTAATCATTAATTGAATAAAACCTACTAAAATATAGAGACATTATTATATAGATGAATTTTAAAAATGAAATTATATTAATAAGGTAATATTAAAATAATAAAATTATATATATATATATATATATATATATATATATATATAATAAAAATATATAAAATAAATAATAATATAATAAAATAATTATAATAAAAATAATTATATATATATATATAATTATTTTTATTATTAAAGTATATTATGTTTGTGGTGTTGTTAACTCATTAAACTTTAAGAGATGATAATTGGATGATTTAAAAAAAAAAATATTCGTTAATCATCAATAGCGTATTCATGCTAATGTAATCATAACAGTCGCCTGAGGAGGGCGCTCAACGACACGTCATCAGTGAGCGTGAGAGTTTCTAACAAACTAAAAAAAACTTTATTGAAAATAATAACTACATGAAATAATTTATGCTTGTTAATGTGTTAATTTTTTTTGCAGTAAAAAGTATTTAATTATTATGAACACACATTAAGCATGACAAATCAATTATACAATCGATGAAACTACAAAGTTGGTACGGAGGTGTGTATGATTAAAAAATAAAGTCATTATGATTCTTATTGTTATTCACATTATTTTTATAACGTATAGTTTTATCACGTGTCCGGCTCCAGCTCTCCGACGCGCGGTGTATACGTCACTCGCTCACTTCATTTCGTTCACTCTGCAGATACAGCACACTCGAATGCCGTACACTATATAGGGATTAGTGAATGAGTGAACGGTTTTGGACACAGCTTGTGACTATTTTTAAAACACATCATTTGAAATATTGCAGTGTAACAGGGTTGAACAGAACGTGCATAGACTTTTCTCAGAAAAAATACTTTTTATAAACACACAGAGATATTTTTATTTGAATAAAAACAACATTTAGGTGGAATTTGTTTTGTTTAAATCCAAAAAAATCTATAAAATCTGTGACTTTTCATGTTAATGATATCAGTCAGTCGGTCGCAGGAACTCAAAAGGCACTGTTTCCTGAGAATGACCCAGATGGGGGTCACTAGGGGTTATATACGTTATTATAATGTAGCTTATGTTTCAGTCTGGACTAATGTCACCGTACATGTTCTGTCTCTCAGGTGGCGTGCAAAGAGTGCCTGGTGCTGGTGAGTATTAATGGACAGTATGCATGTCAGTAAGTGTATGTCCAACAGCGGACACATCTGTTTTCTCTGTGTTTGAACTGCAGGTCTCTCTAAACCTGGAGCTGGTAAGTCCTCAAGAATTAAATTAAGCAGTTAGGATGTATCATTTCCTGTCAAAACCTAATTTAACTTGAGAGTCGCCCAGGAATCACCCTACGGAAAATATTCAGGAGCTGAAGACAAAATTCACAGCCCAGAGTTGTATAGTGTACAGTCAGGGAAAACACAAAATGTTCAGAAAATATAATACACAGGACAATGATGTCAGGTGCAAGGAAGAAAGGCACGTGGGAACACACTGGGAAAGAAACAAAGCAAACGGAGGAGAATATTAATGAGTGGTTTGCAGACCGCTGGAGATGATGAAAATAAAAACAGAAGAGAGCAAAGAGAAGGAGAGTCCTCACAAATGTTTATTTTATTACATGTGTGCATTACTTACCACTAGAGGGCAGTGTAAAATCACTTGAGAACTCAAATGTCACATCAAAAATGAGTATGATGAGGCTGAGACTAAACAAATTTTTTTTGGACACACTCCATTTTAATCCTTCTGTACTTATAGAGCACCATGATATTACCATAGATATTATGTATCGTCCCCAACAATACACAAAAGTTCTGATGTACAGTCTCAGCAAACATAATTTTACTGTAGCAACATCTGTGACAAAACAAAAATGTAGAGATTACAGTACAGTTTGCACACAAACAACAAACCAGTAAACATGAAGCTACTATATTTGACTTGAGTGTAAAGTACACGTTTGTGTTTCCAGGTGCTGGTGGCTTTAACCCCTATGGCTATGGTAAATATTATTAGTCCATCATTAGGACAAAACACCTTAAAGAGCTACCAAAGTCAAAGTGATGCTCAATGTATCTTCCTCCTGTGGTTTTAGGCCCATTTTATGGTAGCGCTGGACCATCTGGAATCGGAACTGGTGTTTTACCTGGAGCCAAGCCTCTGAAAGCCCCTGGTGAGACTGAAGAAGATCCAAGTACCTTTTACTTTACATGCACAAAGATATTCAGCTATTGGTCAACATGTTTACCTGACTGCCATAAGCAGCATATGACTGTGGTAATTGACCGTTCGCAAAGCCCCGCCCCCTTTAGTTACTGTTGCTATGTTCGCTCTCGCGCCACACATCATGTTCTCACGGAGTGAAAAATACATCGTGGAGCAAAGAGGACACTGACAACATATGAAACAGTTTCATAAGTTTAAGAAGTTGAATCAATAAATAGCGTCTAGTGTGTGTTTAATGTGTGGTGACAGATCGCTGTAGCTCCTCGTGAAGCGATCATCTCTTCATACTAGTTCATTTATAGCATCAAATAAACATGAATGAACATCAGAAGGAATGTTGTTTCAAGACGTGATTCAAGTTCATCAACGTTAATCTACTAACTCCCCTGACCGCTTTGACGGACAAAATGGCGGATTCGGGGTTATGATTGGTCAGATCGCCTGTCAATCAAACTGTTTGCGAAGGGTCGATTGGAATTCTATATGTAAACACCTACAGAATCCATAAGATCCATTGTAATGAAATGTGCATGTATTAATTTAATCAGAAAATGTTAATCACAATGCATAGAGGTATATCTGCTACACATTTTGGAATAATGTCTTGATCTCAACTTTATTTGGAAATGATGTCCATAGAAGAACTATTTGGATCTAACTGATTGCCAACTCCTAGTGCCCTTCTTGACATGGTGTGTGTGTGTGTGTGTGTGTGTGTGTGTTTGGTCCAGGTGTTGGAGGAGCAGGCACTGTTGCAGGTGTAGGTGGAGTTGGAGGTGCAGGAGGTGTTCCTGGACTCATACCTGGAGCAGGTGAGATGTCGTGCAAATCCACTTCATACTTGATCATTCAGCAGTGTTCCTGACTGTAGCTTAACACGTAGCCCATGGTGCCAACAATACTAAAGTCATGTGTGAAATTTGCATGTCACGCCTATTAGCAGCTGTGAGTCATATGCTTTTGGAAGGGTTTGAGCTTTTTGTACTTTTTTTTTTGATGGTATGTCCATCCGTAGACTTCTGTACTAGAGATGTGCAGTTAGTTAGTGAAGATAGGATGCTGCTCCAGAAACTGATCTAAACATCAGAGGTGTCACCAGAGACGACAAGAATCTGGACGATGTGCACAGTAGATAGGAAGGTTGTGATTTTTGAGATGTGGTCAGTCATCAAGCACTATCCCCACGTTCCTGACTGGCCTGCATGGCATTTTACATGTTGTGTTATACTGATGGACTGGCCTGGAAGACAAGGAGCTCTGTCTTTGCTAGCTCTGAAATGTCTACTAGGTGAGCTGAGATCTCTGCAGACACACTAGGATTGTCAGACTGGGACAAAAAGATGAGCTGCATGTCATCGCTGTAGCAGAGGTAGGACAAATCCTTCCATGGATGTTGTGTATATCAGGAATAGGAGGGGGCCAAGCATCGAGCCCTGAGGTACCCCAGTCCCAATGGATAGTCCATATAATGTAGACATTCCGTCAAGATGCCACAAATGATTTACTTGTGAGGCAGGGCTCAAAGGATGGGTAGGATTGTCGGTAACACTTTACTTGAAGGGGTGTGCATAATCGTGACATGACGCATTTCATGAATATGAAGGAGGGTTTATGACAACTGAGATGAAGTGTCATTCGCTCAATTATGTCATTTTTAATGCAAAGATGACATTGTTTGAGATGTCTTTGTTATGACAACTTGACATAAACCAATACATCATGGTATGTTTGCTTACCAGTAATCTGAACACCAGACAGAAAGTGATGATAATGTAGGAAATGACATCCGTTGTGATGTCCTCCACACGGAAAACCTTGATTCTGTAATGCGAGAAACACCGTGACAATGCCAATTTCTCTCAAAATAGTAGACGGACACTTGAAACAGCTTTGCTTATGTTATTGGACTATTGTTACTGACATTGAGATCATCTTGTTGCAGGTGGAGGGTTTCCAGCAGGTGTTGGATTGGGAGCTGGCGGTGTTGGAGCTGGTGGTAAACCACCTAAACCAGGTATAGCAAAATTAATCATACTCAAATATAATTTGCACACTTAATTGCACATTTTTGGATATGCACTGTAAAAAAAAATCTCTGTGAAATTTACAGTAAAAAAAAAAAAACACAGCTGTGGTTGCCAGAACTGTTCTGTAAAAAATACGGTAGCAACGTTTTAGGTTTTACGGGACAGTTGTCTATTATACTATTCAAACCTTATAAGTTTATTTTGTAGTAATTATGATGCATAACTGCTTATTTTACACACTAAAAAAATTGTTAAAAAACATATTTCATCAACTGATAATTTGTCAACTTAGTGTATTATAAAGTTACTAAAGAGATATTAATACTTCAATAACAACCATCAATCACAGAGGCGACGAAAGTGACACGATGAATCAAAGTTCATCAGAGAACAGGGATACTAATATATAAAAGATGAACACAGTTTCATTCACACAAACACTAAACACCATCATGGTAACACACATGAAATTTTAAAAACGCAATAAACATTAATTTAGCAACATTAGATGTAACAGAAAACCCTAATGCACATAACTGATTAGAAAAAAACATATTATTTCAACAAAAATACATCAAATGCGAAGTGTCACGCAGGGAATTGTGGGAATATCAATGACTTGTTACTCTTCACTTCCAAAAACTGTGAATTTAGCGGTATTTTACCATAAAATTACATTTCTTGTACCGTTCAATTACAGTTATTCACCGTATATAGTATGGAAGCCAAGTTTTTTCCCTGTAGCATTTTTACAGTCTTTTACCGTTAAAATCACTTTTTTACAGTGTAAGGATGTGGATATAACAAGCACTTATTGTTCATAGTTTTCTTTCTCTAAATCGTGTGAGCTTTGTGCTGATTATGTTTCCCGTCGTATTCTTTTCACAGGCTACGGCGCTTTGGGTACAGGATATGCACAGCCAGGTGAGGCCCAGCATCAGTGGTGCAAAGAATGATAGAGGAGAATAGTTATATTTTCAACCAACGAGAACCAGTGCTTTAAGTGAGCCTGTTCTCACCGTACTGCCAATTATATGCTACTCCGTTAACACTACCAGGATTTTCCTGTACCAGCCGGTCTTATGACACGTCACTTCTCGCTTGACACCAGAATTCCCCCGTCCTCCCCATTACACATATACACTCACATCAGAAACACACTTCTGTATTCACACACACACACACTGCAGTGAGGCTGGGATCATGGATTTGTCCGCATTAATCCTGTGAGCCCTTGTGTGATTTAGTGTCACTGTGTTCCTTCTAGCACCATCCTTTCAGAACATCTTCCCAAATTTGCTTCTCTGCTCATGCAAATACACAGCAGCGAGCAAAGGCCATCTGTCAGAATACTTGCTGTAGAGAAAAGTCACTTTATAAAAGATTACAATCCTACCTATTGATAAATACTTGTGTCTTAGAGTTGCAGAACAAAATCTTTAAATATTTCCTTCCTGCAGGGGGTGCAGTTCCAGGAGGATATGGAGGATATCCACAAGCATATCCAGGTACCATTTTATAGAAATGACTTCCATATGGATTTCTACGCCTCTAGTACGTCTCTCGCTTATCGAGCCGATAGAACATTGCACATCTAATAAAGGTCTCAGCTGTTGTTAGCTCAAATCGACTAATAGTGTGCTGTATTTAACAGAGGACCAGCGCCTGTGTCATAGATCTCAGACGGGACAGGTGGTTTTGTGCTTGAATGATTTTTATTATATACTATACAACCATTCTAGCTCTATATTATTTTGGTAATAACACTGCTGTTCTGAAACAGGAGTAGGGCTACATCACAGGCAGAGAGGCAACAGAACTTACATCTACTCTAGTTTCTCTAGAGAGAACTGGAATTTTATGATCCTTCACTTCAGAAGTCTAGAAAAATGCCACACGTTAAAATTGGAGTCAAGGTTCACAGATTTGAAGGGTCCAGATTTTTCCTCGAATGTAGGGCTTTCATTCTTTTACACTTACTAACATGACGATAAGAAAGTAAAACCACTATTATTGAGCAGTGTGTACAATTTAACCTTGTTTCGAGCCGTTTCAGATGCAGTTCTCATCAAACGCTAGTTGATGTTAGTGTGTTTTAGGACACCTGAGTGAACAACTGACTTCATTCATCTAATATATTAGATGATACTAATACTGATTCAAACACACTGAACAAAAGTGATGAAGAAAAGTGAAGTTAGTTCTGAGAAAAGAACCTGCACCATCTCAGACATTTTTAAGTGTGACTTTAAGTCCAAGTATGCTTGTCAGTACCTGATACCATACCATAAAGAAGGTATCACTTTATTTTACAGTCCTGTTCCCTATGTACTTAATACAATAGCTGGGTAATAACTTGGTACTAACCCTGAACATAGCCTTAACCCATGTAGTTACCTTATCTTACTCAGTACTATCTAGAGTAAGTACACTATAAGTGCAAGTACTGTAAAATAAAGTGCAACCTTAAACATATTAAGCTAAAAAGAGCCATTGTTCATTACAAAACGACATGTAGACAGTGAACCACTGAAATCCGCTTGCTATGAAAAGTGTGGGTTGAAGTGCAAATATCATGCAAAGTGTATTTGCATTCTGTCCATAATGTCAGTGTCGGTGCTCGCCAACTCTCACGCTCAAGCTGATGTCATATAACCTACGACACGCTATTACGTGTCGGTCATTATATAATCACAACGTAGAGATGCTCGGTGGGTTTATTATTATTTCTATCCAGATGCTCTTGGTCACAGCTGGTCATAAATCTCCAGCTGGAACAAACAGTAATCCTGACACTCTCATTTGGCTGACTCACCGGTCCTGTGTGCATCTATTTCACACCGATATTCTTCATTTCACTTACGCTCTCAACTAAAGATTTTTCTGGTTGACTACTAGTCGGTCATTTTAAGCGATTGGTCGACTAATCGCAAGTTTATAAAAGCTGCAATATGTAAAAATTTTTGCAGTAAAATATCCAAAAACCACTTGTTCAGTGTTATATATCTTGTTCAGTTGAGAACTTACAATATCCCAAAATGTTTCCAACTCTTTGTAAATCGTGAGAAAATAGCAATTTTAACCAAGGATCCGGGACGTGTGAGGGAGTCTCCTGTCATATCCGCGTTACCTTCGGTTTCCGTGGAAAAACCATGGAAACGCCAAAGACACTAATATAAATTACATATGGGAACACAGACAAGAGAACATCTGTTTTGATACATTATAGACAGAAAAAACTATTGTAATATAGCTCAACATGAGCGAACGCTCAGAGTAACGTTATCACATCCTCTTCAACACACTCAGATGTGTCTAATATGACAAAAAGAGCTGCGTTTCCTCACACTCATGACCGGAAAAGCGGAAGTGGCGACTGTGTCATAATAAAAGTCCCGCTGCTCTGGAGGCGTGTGTCGTTCGTCTCTCATGATCAATCGTCCCGTTCAGCTCCACAACACTCGCTCCTGCTCCGCTTCACACTACAGTGATGTTAATAATCGCATCCGTGAACATGATTTCTGCCCGATTCTTTTCCTCCGGCTGTGAGCTGAAGACCACATGTCCCAAGATTCCTCGCTCAAACTCGGTGTCAGCCATATAAATCATAATAAAGAGCCTTTAATGCTTATATAGCCTAATCAACGTTCAAGCGCACACATAAAGCTTGCGACAGAGAGATTATGAATGCGTCGGGGAAAAACAGCAAGGAGACTGCTTAAACATTATAATAATTAATCGGAAAAACGAATGTGTTTTCAGCTGCGCTGATGAAGCTGACGATGCTGACTCGTCATCTCCGCAGTATATGCACGTTTCATACAGATTACGTAACCTGAGAATATTTGTTTTGAATTGGTTCATTTAAAAGTAGACAGTCCGATTTCTATAGATATGTTTTTCATGTAAGTTTACATGCGGTTCGGGTTCTTTTTTTGCCGTGCTAAAGTTCACAGAGAGATGGCAGACAATGCACCCTGTTTGCTTTCTCTATTTTACAAAAGCACAATGTTTTGTTGTTATTGTGAATGTAAAAGCAGATAAAAATGTCTTCACATATTCAAAAGATGCATTACTCTTATCTGTATGACCAAAAATGATGGAGTATTTTAAATGCAAGTGATCAAATCGATAGATTTGCGTTTGGATGTCCTGCCCGATGTATTTACCACATAGACCAGCTGTTAATGATCTGTCCGTCACAGACTGAGTGACTTCGCCACTTCCTATGGATTTGTCTTTCCTGTGACTAATACAATTTTGGTCGACTAAGCCTCTTCTCATCGACTAACTAGTCCACTATTACGGGGCAGCCTTAAAAATCAGTCCCTCATGTGGTTTGAACAGCTCATAATAATGTCATGATTTCTTGTGTTTTAGGAGGATATGGAGCAGGACTTTCACCACAACAAGGTACAAGATCTTGATGCTATGTGGGAACACAGTATAAAATTACCTGTATTTCATTTTGTACTTTTTTCCACAGCCAAAGCAGCCAAATACGGAGGTGGACTGTCGGGATTCCTGGGAGGAGGTTATCGAGGTATGCCAGGATGATCCGAGTCTGCAGTGAACTGATGAGACAGAATTAATCCCTGTCGCCACATAATCACTGATTTCTCATAATCACTGCTCTCATTTCTGATGTCCTCAACTAAACGTTCTGATCCTAAATCACACCAAACACTGGCCTACTTCTTCTCAAGTTTACAATTCATTCTGGTCATAAAGAAGTCGAGATGTTTTGAGGATCTTTCCAAACTCACGTTCACTTCTGACTCATATTCAGATATGAAACGGCTAGATTTCTGATGGATAAAATCAAGTCCTGTTCAAAATGTTGGTAACAGATTACAATAAGGTTGTTACAGTTAGGCAGGGACAAAGAGAGGTTAAGATCTAATTTCAGAACATCAAATGTAGATAATCCAAGTATAAAAGGATAAACGCAATGGCGTCACAGCAACAACAGGTGTGTAAAGACAACGACTGACAAAGGAAAACTGAAATGTATATGAAGTTTAGATACAAAAGCCGCTAAACGTCACCTCCATCAAAAATGAGATAATGATATTGAGCGAACGCTCTCCACACATAGTATATTTTCATTAAAAACGTCAGCCCATTCAGAAATATCAGTTCGTTGGCAGAAACCACCAAATGCCTCTTCCATTTGTCAGCAAAAGCCTCGAAGACACGAATCGAATCATATGATTTCACGATGAATGACGGTGTGTGTATGAGCTGCTTTCAATCGCCGAGCTGCAAGTTTTTATCATGTTGTGTCCATCGTTACAGTGGCAATGACAGGATTTCACAAGTAGCAAGTAGACACAATAGTGTTCCTTTTGCTGCTGTAAAACTGACAAAACAGATGTTTTACTAAGAGGTTGGCTTAGAAGATTTAGCAAAAAAAGCACACATGGACTTTGGAGCAAAAGACAAATTTGTTAAATGCCAATGAATTGACTAAAGTGACACTTTTGAAAATAAGGCACTTCAATAACTGATTAACAGCCTTGTCGCTGCCATTAAAGTGAAATTACTGAACCTAAACATCGGATAAAAAATGAAATAAAGAAAACATTTCAGGCGGACTGCATCTGAACTCTTCATATACACAGGATAACAAGAGACTAACAAGAAACAGGTGTGAGTAATCAATCACATGGAAATGAATGGGGCATCTTTGGAAAACTGGAACTAAATACAGGACATGAAACAGTAAGACAGCAGGAACAGAAATATTTCAAACTAAAAGTCATTAAACATAAAATTATAAAATAAAAGAAAAATTTGTTAGTTCATCTTAGCTCAACAAATGGAACCTTATTGTAAAGTGTTACCAAATCTTGTTTCAACCACAAAGCATCTTGTCGTTTCAAAGGGTTAAATAATTAGTTCAGTTCAGAGTTCAAATTTCCTGATCATTCACTCTCCTCCATGTCATCCAAGATGTTCATGTCTTTCTTTCTTCAGTGGAAAAGAAATGAAGGTTTTTGAGGAACTCATTCCAGGATTTTTCCTCCATATAGTGGACAGTGATTTTTCAATGGGTTGAAGGTCCAAATTCAAAGGATCTACATGATCCAGAGGAGTAATAAGAGTCTTATCTAGAGAAACCATTGGACATTTTCTAAAAAAAATTGGAAACATTGGAAAGGTCATGCGTGATGTAGGAGGAAGTACCGCGGTAGGGCGGAAAACATCTCATTTTCTCCTCCAACTTCAAAATCGTTTGACATTGTTGTTTTACCTGCTTTTGTAAAGGCCGTTTGACTTAGTCTTCACTTTGTAAACACTGGATCGGTACTTTCTCCTACGTCACGTGACCTTTTCAACGTGATGACATAATGTGTGGAGCATCAGAGCAGTGCAAGACCAGCATTTGTGGTTAAAAAGTATATAATGTTTATTTTTTTGAGAAAATGTCTGATGGTTTCTCTAGATCAGACTCTTATTCCTCATCAGGGACGTCACCTCGTCACTCATCCTAGTCACTTTTCGTCCCACTGACTATCATTCTTACACACGTGAATGCGTCAGACCGGAAACTCGAGCTTTTGTGAAACGTTTCGCATTTCACAGTGCGAGTTTCGTAACCTGTGAATTCGGTTGGCTTTGAATTCAAGGCATGACTTCTTGGCTGAATTAAAAGAATGATATTTTTGCAGTAAAGTCGAGTAGGTTGTACATTTTTACGTTTCGAATATATGTTCATAAAAAAGACCTCGACCGTTGCAGCATCCGATAAAATTTTGTTCAAGGTCCGCAGCTTTAGTTCAGTCATCACCCTCATGCCGTTCCAAACCCACCTGACTTTCGTCAGTCTTCAGAACCCAAACGAAGTAATAATTTGCAGTATTTCACATGGTCTCACTCTGCTGTCGTTCTGCAGGTGGAGCGGGCTGCCAAGGGAAATACTGCGGGAGGAGAAGAAAGTAAAGGATCTCTTGAGATGTGAAGTGACCTCAAGAAACATGGTGCTACTGCATGCTCTAGAATGTACTTTTGATACTCAAACAAACGATCCCATCATGCACAAGTGTTACGTTTTGTATTGATAGTAAATATTTGTAAACAAATCCAAATCCAGATCCATGAAACGCCTAGTGTTTTGTGGCATTCATTCAATCCTGATTGTTTATGGCACATTCCATCATGTTACTGTTTCCTGTTGTAGGGTTGCATATATAACCGGGTTCATTAGCTGCCGATGCTGTAGTGTCGCTGTAAACGTTTTAAACGCCGACCTCTTCGTTTTGGAGACCACCCGAAGCTCTTTGGTTCAGTTGCAGTCATGATCTAGCTCTCTAGACTCTTAAAATAATGGCATTTCTTGCCAACGTACAGCAGCATCTCGCCTGCGCTTTTACCGTCCTTGCCGTTTGGAGTAGGTGAAAGCGTGGAGCTCCAGGAGTCCTGTCATACTGCTGATTAAACTACTTCACATCTGGCTGTGCTTCAGCTTAGCAGTTTGCTTGTTATTTTTCACCCTCCGCCAGCTTTCTGTGCAGATGAGCCTTACAACCACAGTCCTTAATGGGTGAATCCCCTCCGAAAAAGCATAAATGTCCACCAAGATTCTTATTACAGTAATGCGTTCAGAGCTTTTACTTACTTGTTTTGTAATTATTTGTAATCATTGATTATGCTCAGTATTCTCATTACTGTAATACAAACGTTTTTATTTAATGTGACGTTCTTGACATGTTTTGTGAGATTCACCCCCTTTTTATATAATATGCGTGCGAATGCATATTACAGGCTTTAAATACACAAGAGAGCTTTGAACGAACGTCAGTTGACAGCGTACGGCTCGATCGCGGCATTCATTCCTGCACACGGTGTGAAGTATGAAGAGCTTTGCTCTGATTATGCTAAGAACAAGCAGAAGTGAACGACGGCTCGTGTCTAAAATCAATCACCTCGTGCGCTGTAAAAAAAAAGAACTGTTGGTTTAACTTAAAAAAGTAAGTTCAATGAAATTAAAAAATTTGAGTTGATACAATGCGATTGGTTTAATCAACAGGAACTCAAAATGTTACACTATCTGAAAAGACAAATCACGAAAATGATTTTTTTTACAGCATGGAAATCTGTCCGGTGAAGGGAACAAACTGAACGTAAACGTGTAAAATAGTAATCATAATTCTGACTTGTACATTATGTATGTTTAAACCTGGAAGATTAACAGATGTGCTTATGTTTTTCCCTGGACCCGGGGACTACAGGTGCTTCCATCATGTGACCAAGAATGTGTTTCTTTAATCATTGTGTATTCACATAGAATTAGTTTATATACATATTAAAAAAAAATATATATATATAAATATATATAAATCATATGCTTACAGTAGGTTGGATCATTATCAACAGGTTACTTTGTCTAATGTTGTTTGTTTTGCACCAGTTGAACTTGACATGTTGACCAATTATCAAGTTTGTACACATCATATGACAATAACTTTTTTTTTTTGCTTTAAATAGCTTATGCATTGTAGTCACTGTGGAACTTGCAGAACTGTGTGTGATATTTTTAAGATGTGTGTGTCTCTCTCTCTGTGTGTGTGTGTGTGTGTAGGTTATGTATGTAAATCCCCCCCCAAAGTGTTTGTGTTTGGGTGTGTCCGTCCCAAAAGCCTCACTAGCCAATGTATTATCAAACATATAATGTGTCATTTTTTGCTATATTTGGTTGATACTGTTTTTCAATCCATCTGGAGAGACACTTTATCATGTATTAATATACCTGGTGCTGTATTTGACCTGCCTGTGAGCCCTACCAGGTCTTCTCTATTGTGCCGTAGGATTTCCAACTTATTTAAATAAAGGGGCGGGGCTATTGCACTTTTTCCACAACCTATATTCTGACTAGTTCCCGGAAATCCCGGCATTTTACCTGCTCTAGTGAAAACTGAAATAAAATATTTTAAATAAATAAAAAACAAGCGTCTCTTGGTATGCGTGATTGTGTCGAATGATAAACACTAGGGGTATAACGGCACGCAAACGTGACGGTCCGCGGTTTACAC
>CM076076.1:5422971-5470471 GCA_038088235.1 Zacco platypus | reverse complement strand
GCTGCTAAATATTTTTTTAATAACCTGGGATACTTTTTTTCAGGATTCTTTGATCAATAAAAGGTTAAAGAACAGCATTTATTTAGAATAGATTAGAATAGCTTTTTCATGCTCAAACATTAAATAAATATTAACATGAAAAAGCCCCTTTAATCCATATTTAACAAAAGTCATTGCAATTATTGTTAACAGTCAATAAAATGAAGCGCCATTGTAAGGCCAGCAGTGGTGGAGTGCTGCAGATTAAATATGTTTTATTTATTAATCAGTAGCAAGGTTTGCATTACATTTTCTGTTTTCAAAAAATAGATTTTGCACAGAGAAACTGCAATCTCTTCTAAGAGCGTTTGAGAAATTTGAGTATTTGAGTTAGTATTATGGCATTACTCGGATGATGTTTCTGAACGTGTGTTTTGTGTTGTTCAGCCGGAGGGAGGTTGCCGGAGTGTGCGGCGTGCAGACGGCACATCTATGATGAGCAGTACCTACAGGCCCTCAACACAGACTGGCACACGCTGTGTTTCAGGTAAGAGCGCTTTCTTATTCGGTACCAGATCAGAGCTCATCCTGAGCCTCAGGGACAGCTCAACATCTGCGTGTCATCCTAAATAATGAATCTGTTTAGTAACCGTGCTAATTCCACTTAAAAAATAGAACTTTTTCAAATTACGATCGAACGTTTCCGTAACACAGCCCTTGGAGCTTTGCAACTCACCAAAACTGTTTGCACTGCTGCCAAGCTGTGAATGTGGAGTACAAGTATAAGATTCTTATGAGACATTTCTTCAAAGACTCAGTATGACGAAGCCTTTGTTGAACAAACTCACTAACTCTGTCAGAGTGCATTTTCTCAGCATTTTACATACTGAGAAACAACATTCAAGATGGTGGACAATACAGCTGCACGATACTGGACAAATTGAGAATCGAGATTTTGAACACACAACTAAACAAAATAATATGTAATTCACTAGAGGTTCTGATAATTGCTGCAGTCTATTTTGTTTATATACAGTGGGTACGGAAAGTATTCAGACCCCCTTAAATGTTTCACTCTTTGTTATATTGCAGCCATTTGCTAAAATAATTTAAGTTCATTTTTTTCCTCATTAATGTACACACAGAACCCCATATTGACAGAATTCTTGACATTTTTACAGATTTATTAAAAAGGAAAAACTGAAATATCACATGGTCCTAAGTATTCCGACCCTTTGCTGTGACACTCATATATTTAACTCAGGTGCTGTCCATTTCTTCTGATCATCCTTGAGATGGTTCTACACCTTCATTTGAGTCCAGCTGTGTTTGATTATACTGATTGGACTTGATTAGGAAAGCCACACACCTGTCTATATAAGACCTTACAGCTCACAGTGCATGTCAGAGCAAATGAGAATCATGAGGTCAAAGGAACTGCCTGAAGAGCTCAGAGACAGAATTGTGGCAAGGCACAGATCTGGCCAAGGTTACAAAAAAGTTTCTGCTGCACTTAAGGTTCCTAAGAGCACAGTGGCTTCCATAATTCTTAAATGGAAGACGTTTGGGATGACTAAAACCCTTCCTAGTGCTGGCCGTCCTGCCAAACTGAGCGGGGGAGAAGAGCCTTGGTGAGAGAGGTAAAGAAGAACCCAAAGATCACTGTGGCTGAGCTCCAGAGATGCAGTCGGGAAAGTTGGAGAAAGTTGTAGAAAGTCAATCATCACTGCAGCCCTCCACCAGTCAGGGCTTTATGGCAGAGTGGCCCGATGGAAGCCTCTCCTCAGTGCAAGACACATGAAAGCCCACATGGAGTTTGCTAAAAAAACACCTGAAGGACTCCAAGATGGTGAGAAATAAGATTCTCTGGTCTGATGAGACCAAGATAGAACTTTTCGGCCTTAATTCTAAGCAGTATGTGTGGAGAAAACCAGACACTGCTCATCACCTGTCCAATACAGTCCAAACAGTGAAGCGTGGTGGCAGCATCCTGGTGTGGAGATGTTTTTCAGCTGCAGGGACAGGACGACTGGTTGCAATCGAGGGAAAGATGAATGCGTACAAGTACAGGGATATCCTGGACAAAAACCTTCTCCAGAGTGCTCAGGACCTCAGACTTCCCCGAAGGTTTACCTTCCAACAAGACAATGACACTAAGCACACAGCTAAAATAACAAAGGAGTGGCTTCACAACAACTCTGTGACTGTTCTTGAATGGCCCAGCCAGAGCCCTGACTTAAACCCAATTGAGCATCTCTGGAGAGACCTAAAAATGGCTGTCCACCAACGTTTACCATCCAACCTGAAAGAACTGGAGAGGATCTACAAGGAGGAATGGCAGAGGATCCCCAAATCCAGGTGTGAAAAACTTGTTGCATCTTTCCCAAAAATACTCATGGCTGTATGAGATCAAAAGATGCTTCTACTAAATACTGAGCAAAGGGTCGGAATACTTAGGACCATGTGATATTTCAGTTTTTCTTTTTTAATAAATCTGCAAAAATGTTAGGAATTGTGTTTTTCTGTCAATATGGGCTGCTGTGTGCATATTAATGTATTTAATATATATATATTTATTTATTGATTTATTTATTTTTTCTTATCTGCATAAATATGTATAAAATTAGTTATTCTGTCATCAATGACAGTTCACTGGAAAAGGTTTGAAAACACCCTTCATGCTGCTGCCTGCCAGCTCTAATCACCAATAAAGCGTTTTTCCATATATTTTTCTCTATATCATCATAAATATCGTTATCGCAAATTTTCTTGAAATATCGTCATATAATTTTGAGGCTATATCGCCCACCTAGTGCTGAGCCGGCCTAGTTACTGTTTCTGTAGTTTGTTTTATAGTCACTTTTTTGGGTTCATGATGGTCAGGAAGCTGCTTTCATTGGCCATAGACCACAAAGCTGCTCACAACATTTTGAAACCGCACTAATGTGTTATTTTGCTCCGTTTATGTGTTTTTTAAACCCCTCTTTGGTAACTCAGGTTATGGAACCTGATATTTTTGCATCTACATTTCCTCAGAGCCAAGCAAATAAGATGCTTACAGGACAGATAAGCAGCTCTTGGTGTTGAACAGAGCTGCTTTTGTCTTTGTTTGCTGTGTTCACCTCTGTTTTCTTTATAAATTGCTTCTTTCCCAATAATCCATTCTGCCTCTGTTTGGTCAGCCGTTCCTCCGTGCCGACGGGAAGAATCCTGAGAGCCACACGGCACATTTCACATTTTCCTTCTGTCAATAACTGGGAAGCTTTTGCTTTCACTTGACCCCAGGTGTGTGGAGTCCACTGGAACTTCTGATGAAAACATGCTGGGGTTAATGTTGCACAATTCTTCTGAAGACTGTTTCATCATCAGAGGCAGTGGAGGGAAACGCATGAAAGGCTCATTGTGTAGCTCTGAATAAATGTGTGTGTGTGTGTGTGATCTAGCTGTTAGACTGTGAATGTGAACAAAAGTACTTGAGTGAGCAGAGGTGCTGAAGGTTGGGGCGATCGTAAGGGTGTTGTGTGCGGTTGCTTACTGACCCGATTAAAAGAGTTCCTCCTCCGGTCTGACTCGGGTTCCTCCTTCAGCTTCTTTCTGTGGGATGTTCTCACACGTTCTCTGGTCCAGCCGTGGAAAACGCGAACAGAATCACAGAAAAAGGAATTTACTGTATAAAGAACCAATGAATAAATCAGTATATACTACAACTACTTTATATACTATAAATATACTACGCAAACTCCAGCACACATGACACTCGTCTGCGTCTCACTACATGAACTTCATCTCCAGAGCTGCTCTGAGAGTCTCTACAGCAGACCGTCACCATTTCACCTGAGAAAACTATTGGCAGATACACACAGAAACCCACAGCTCTTCATGACGAGATGCCAGAGTAAAAGACCGGCTTCACTTGAAGAAATTATGACATATACTGTAGATTGTACTAATAGTAATAATAATAATAAAATGATTAAAGTCCCCCTGTATTCAATAATTTTATCCCTTAAAACTCTTCTTTGATCGCATCGCAAATATTACTTATCTAAAAAAAATGATGCTGTAAAATAGCTTGAATGTAGTTCTACACCTGTGCCTCATTAAGTCTTGTGTATCAATGAATATGCAAATTAGCCCCGCCTCCACTCCCTCTCATAGATCCACTCGGTCAACTTACACATAACGCTAATTCATATGATCTGCCTTTTGCTTGACTTAAGTTATCAAACAGCTAATAATGTGTTGCTAATGTTACACAAACCATGTTCCTGGCCATGAGACGGCAGCTTTCTAACAATCAGTATCCTTACAAACGCTTTAACAACTCTGAACGTCGGTGGAGAAAGAAAGATGGTAATATACATCATACACCCATCATATTGCTAAATTTACACGATTTTCATATCAACAGAAAAATATACTGGGATAAGCTGGCTTCTCTTGAGATCTGCTTCAGAGCGGTCATAGACAATGATGTGCTAAAACTATAATGTTTAATAGACAGCAGACGCTTTACAAATGCCTGCTGTGTCTGTGTGTTGATCACAGACTGTAATGCTTCATGTCGAAACACAAAACCTACATTTTTGCGAAACAACCCTCTGATATTTACACAGTCACTACCACAAAGGATCTTGGGAATTGCTCATTGAAGTGCTGAAATCAAGTTGTATAACAATGTGTCTTACTCTTGGCCATAAGACTAATACCTGACTAGCTGATTCTAAGGAAGGTTTACGGAAGTTTGTTGGGTAATTTGTAGCAGGTTCCCATGATGAACAGTTGTGAGGAAAAGAACTATTCGCTGCATTATGTGCATAAAATAATTGGTATTTATCACTTTAGAAATCAGACATTCTGATTAAAAGTGTAATGTGTGGTTGGTCACTTTCCATGTGAGTGGCCACATTTATGTTTTTTCATGTGTGGTTTCGGTAAGTTACAGCGATGGCAGGGCTGGGTAGGTTACTTTTAAAATGTATTTCACTACAGATTACAAAATACATGCAACGTATTTTCAATGCGTATTTCGTTACATTACTCAAGTTTAGTAACTTAATCTAAATACTTTAGAATACTTTGGAATACTAATAAGTGTGGAACAAACACAAAAAAGGTCATTGCAAGTTTTTATCTCACAATTCTGACTTTTTCTCTCAGAATTGTGTGATATAAAGTTGCAATTGTGAGTTATAAAGTCAGAATTATGAGATATAAACTCACAATATTGAGAAAAGTCAGAATTATGAGATATAAACTCACAATATTGAGAAAAGTCAGAATTATGAGATATAAACTGACAATATTGAGAAAAGTCAGAATTATGAGATATAAACTCGCAATATTGAGAAAAGTCAGAATTATGAGATATAAACTGACAATATTGAGAAAAGTCAGAATTATGAGATATAAACTCACAATATTGAGAAAAGTCAGAATTATGAGATATAAACTCACAATATTGAGAAAAGTCAGAATTATGAGATATAAACTCACATACTAAATTCACAATTGCAAGAAAAAAAGTCAGTATTGCAAGTTTTTATCTCCCAATTCTGACTTTATAACTTGCAATTGTGAGTTTAAATCTCACAATTCTGAGAAAAAGAAGTCAGAATTGTGAAACACAAACTCACAATTGTGAGGGAAAAAAAAAATTGTGAGAAAAAGTTGCAGTGACGAGTGAATTATAAAATGACTCACAAAACATGAAAACAGTGGAAAACATGAAACGTAACTCTTTTTCAGACGGTCAGAGTCAGAGAATCACCAATCGCTGTTTAAATGACATTAAAACTCAAAGTAATCACTTTGGTAATCTAAAACACTTTTCAGATGTAACTGTAATCTGATTACCACCCATTTAAAATGTAACTGTAATGAAATACACTTACTCAAATTTTGTATTTTAAATGCATAACTAAGTTACTTGTATTTCGTTACTCCCCAACCCTGTTATAGATCCAGTCACTGTCAGTTTGTGTTCTATGTGTGACTCAAGTGCTCCGCCCCATTTTACACTCATACAGGCCTCGTTCAAGACACTACTGTTTGAGCGGGACATTTCGAGACTCGCTCCTGTAAGTAAATGTGGTTGTCGATTCCTAACAGTTTGAGTCTTAGTAATAAAGTGGGCCTCATGCAGACAATCAGAGGTGTCACAGTGTCATCACTTCCTTCACAACTGTGGACACGGCTGTTGTTATGGTGTCATATTGTAATCCGTCACAAAGTTCCGACCAAATGCAGAAGTTGAACTTCCCTAATAGAGCTGAACCGCTCCGAGCCGCGGCTCTCCTCTTCCCTGTGTGAGGCTGAGAGCCGGTGATTTTCCATCACGTCTGTTATTGTCCTAACTCACTTTAATCCAGCGATGGAGGATCAGTTCTTATTTTTTCTTTCCTCAGGACATTCCAGATCCGCTTAGGTACCCGTGAATGAACGAATTCACCGGATCTGTTTGTACCAGCTGCCGAGTTTGTGATTGCCAGAGACTGTGCAATAGGGCTCGAATCACGACGCGATCGCTAGGCCGGCTAATCATGAGGAAATAATTGCATCAGTGTGAGGTGATTAGCTCTGAGCTCATATGAGAGCCGGCGTTTTGTTTTCTATAAGCGCTTTTTCTTGTGATCAACATGCAGCCGGTGTCAGCTGAAAAACCAGCACGAATCAACCGGACTTTCCAGTTTAGATTTAAGGAATATTTCAGGGGAATTTACTTTTTTAGGTTGAACACTTTCATTTTCTCTTTTTTTTTAATTCCTTCTGACAGTGCTCTTGCAAATACCAAATATTTGAAACATACATTCATTAAATAACAAAGTATTTAAAGTTTGAATGAAGCATCATGGGTAGTTTCTTTGAATCTGTCTGTGGGTATTTGCCTCACTCCGGGTACTTATTATTATTATTATATTTCACAATGTCGGTGTAGAGATCTTTGTTTAATGAGAAATCCACAATCTTACTCTTCTTCTTATTTTTTTTTCATGTTGGTTTTTAAGACTATTTTGCAAGTACAGCCAAACTAATTTCCATATATTAAAAATGTAACCTCACAAGGTGACAAAAGGAATGACAGACGATTTAGGCCAACGTTGGTGTGGAAATCCTATTTCAGTTTATTTTATTCATTATTTTAGTTTTGTTATTAAAAATAAGAACAAAGATGCAAATTTCACATAATAGGACAAATGCAAGATACAAATGACTAACATCGCTGACATTTTTTTTCAGTCATTCATGTGAGAAATTAAATAACTAAATGTATAATAATATTAATTAATGTATCAGGAGGCGTTTTAATCTTTAATGATCGTTATAGCATGATATCGCACACCCTAGGACTTCTCTCTGGTTTTAGGGATAGTTTGTTGTTAGGGTTGGGATTAGGGATTTCTTTGACGTGAATGTTGCAAACAAAAGATCTATTGAAGACCATGTGACTAAAGTGTGCATTCACAGCACAATTCCAGTAATTCCTTATTGGTCCCGGAAAAACATTTCTATCCATTCGATTTTGGAGATGTATCATATCCCTCTGGTTTTTTGAAGTTGGTAATGGTTAGTGCTTGGTTAAGTAATATGATGTTGTAACGCCGGGGATGAAGACAGGAGTCGAATGCCACAAATAACAAGCAGGTTTAATCAAAAGAGAGCAGACACGTAACAGTGTGCGTAGCACAAAACATCGAAAGACAATGACTGGGGGAACAGGCAGGAACTAAATACACAGATGACAATACTACACAGCTGACGGAGGTTAAACAGAGAAGTGATTACAGGTGATGACAATGACTGATTAACTAAGAATGACGAGACTAGACAAAACAGAACTAAACGTGACTGTGACAGATGTAGTGTACAGGGGACAGGAATGTTAAAACTTATTCTGATCCAGGGAGATATCCGTCCAACTTGGCAAAATAATGATTACCTACTGGAGTGTTTGAATTAGCATACCCTTTGTTCTGCTAAGTCTGCAAAATCATTTCCATTGGGTCTGGAAATTGGCAAGATTAAGAACCGTCTCAGTGGTAAGGCTGAGCTTCAGAGGACATTTGGCAAGGACATCTGGGTCAATGGGAAAGAGAGGGTTTTTGGAGATGGCTTTTTCACATCTGCTGTGAGTGGCGAGAGGCAAAGACTGAGGAAAGAGGTCATTTTGTTCCCATCTGTGACACAAGCAGCTTACACCTGAGCCGACCTTCACTAGGTCAGTTAAAGCTCCTGGACAAGAAATGCAAATATGGGTTTAGTTCATTTTTTTTTTTTCTGTTCTCACTTTAAACATCAATCTAGTTCTCATTTAAAACTACCGAGATAAAGTTCTGGTGAGATTTTTAGGTCAAGGAAGGGATGACGGCTGTCATTGAAAGAAACCTCCAGAGTAAAGCAGTGCGAATTGTTAAAGAACAGACTCGAGTGACAGTGAGCGAAGGACACTTGCGGGAAACAGCTTTGCGACGGGGTTTATTTAGAGGGCTGCTAGTTGTCCCTTGGGTGAGAAAACACATTTTTCCTTGAAAGACGTAAATGGGCCTTTAATTCCATGGGAAACTAGATTTGTGTTCCTGAACTCTCAGCAGGGGCCAAAGTCACATGAGAAACTAGTCATAGCTAGTGAAGAAAAGTAGGAATTCACAACACAACATCCACTGCATTGGACAGACAGTAATGGCTGGAATAGCAGATTGTCATCACACAAACAACAGGCCACTTTGCTGAGCCCTAATGACATTAGGGGGAATTATAATACAAGCATTCTGGGTATTACTTCACTAGGCGTGCTTAGAGAGTTCTGGGCGATTGCTAGGTGGTTGGCCAAAACTTTCTAGATAGGCTCTGCTACCTGTGGACTTCTTCTCCAGTTTTGCCTTCCAATAGTTCACCAATCTGATCTTACTCGCTGAAGTTAGACTTAAAAGGGACCTATAATGCCTCTTTCACAACATGTAATATCAGTCTCTGGTGTCTTTTAAGTTTCAGCTCAAAATCCCCCACAGATCATTTATTATCGCTTGTCAAATTTGCTCCTATTTGGGTGTGAGCAAAAACACACCGTTTTTGTGTTTGTCCCTTTAAATGCAAATGAGCTGCTGCTCCCCGCCCCCTTTCCAGAAAAGGGCTAAGCTTTTACAGCTCAAAAACAACAAAGCTGGAGAATCTCACGCAGACAAATGTTTCTGAACGGTTAGTGGATAAATTGATGTAGTTGCTGTGGAGTTGATCAACTCATCACTAGCATGTGTCGTCATGTTCATCTTTTTTCCTTGAATCCACCCTCGTTTGTGAAGCGGTCCGGCGTAAAATGACGGCATCAACAACACTCGACTACAACAACTCTTCCTCTTCTCTAAAGCAGCCCAACATGGCCCCGCCCCCTTTGTTGAGTGTTCCCGGGGGCGGGGTTTATGTAAATTTTGTGGTTTGCGATGTCACCATCCCGGGAAGAAGCTCGTTGTAGCTGTTTGTCATAGTCCTTAAAAAGTGATTTCTGTAAAAGAAAATATCTCCCTTTGCGCTGAACTTTGAGCATCGTAACCCTAACCCTGAAGTTAGACTAAAATTTCATCACCAACCCTAAAATGAGCATTGGTAATAGTGATGCTTGACTTGGCCAACACCAATACAATCTTATAGCTGTCTGAAAACGACTCTGCTATGGACACTCGCTGTCAGAAGAATGGAATAATAATGGTGTGCGACTCACCCCAGCTGTAACCTTAATTCAGCTCCACATGTGTTGTTAATTGCATTACAGCTAGCATACTTCCAGTGTTTTCCAATGACATAATGAACACAGGGCAGTGGCTTTCTCTTCTGAGCCCTGAGGTTCCTCATGAGGTTTCTTTCTTACTGTCACAGTTTTTCCCTGCCACCGTTGCCTTGTTTTTAGTCCCAAAAGGGTTGCAGCCCAAAGCCCTGTAATGCTGCTCTGTGCTCTGTTAAAAACAGTATGTAGATGAATGGACTTTCCATCCGCACTGCTGGGAAAGTGGCATGAGAATGCCAGCGCACACAGAGACCCGCTGCTCTTGGAGCACCAATCAAGAACTTGTTTTATGGAGATGAGAGTCCTGGATGAGTGCAGTGAGTCAGCAGCTCTACACAAACATCTGCTGCGCCCCATTCATTCACATCACAGGAGGTTTCGCCGCAACGCTGAAAATAAATCACCGGGATTGAAAACCTGAAGCCATCGTAGTTAGATGATGATGATGATGATGATGGTGAGGATATTAATCAAGTCAAGTCAAGTCACCTTTACTTATATAGCGCTTTTTACAATGCAAATTGTGGCAAAGCAGCTTTACATTAATAATTGGCAAATAATTTTCAGCTCCCAAAGAAAATGGTGTCATTGTCCAGCTTATTCTATATATTATTGATTCATTACGTTGCAAAGATCAATAGTTATTAGTTTAGTTAATTTATGTATATCAGCACTGGAGAAAACAGTGACGTAATCGTCCGGCTCAGTTCAGTTCACATACAACGGCGCCAATGCAGGCATATCAAAAACACTGCTGAATATCAAGTGTCCCCAACTTAAACAAGCCAAAGGCAACAGCGGCAAGAACCAAAACTCCAACAAATGGAGAAAAAACCTTGGGAGAAACCAGGCTTAGTCGGGGGGCCAGTTCTCCTCTGGCCAACAGTGAACACTTGTCCGATACTCAGAGTTACAGGTCATTAAACCGATTTGGAATCGCAACAGTCAAAATATTAAATCCAGTTCCATCTAGTTTAAGATCTTTTTCATTTCATTTTGATTTTGATATTCTAGGTATTAACAACTGGCCAGAATTCTGAGATCGTAATAGACGCGAAGGACTATAATGCATTAAGAGCTCACTCAGGTACTGGGGAGCTAAGCCATTTAGTGCTTTGTAAGTAATTAGCAAGATTTTAAAATCTATACAATGTTTAATAGGGAGCCAGTGCAGTGTTGACAGAACCGGGCTAATATGGTCATACTTCCTGGTTCTAGTAAGGACTCTAGCAGCTGCGCTTTGGACCAGCTGTAGTTTGTTTATCAATGGAAGTAAGTCAAGAATGACTGCAACAGATCGAGCGAATGCTTCCTTAGATTCATTTCTCCGATTTCTTTTTTTTTAGATTATTTAAGAAGAACCTGCTCAACAGCCATTCTAATGTCAGTTGGACTACAACAGGGCCTGGATATATTTCTATATTCAGTATTTAAGAAACGTATGTTCTCTAATGTTTATTGTCTGTGCATGTTTGTCTTTTTCTCTCTCTCTCATCACATTTGATTCAGACTGCAAGCTCTCAAATACACAGGAAACACTTTTAACAGTATGTTAGAGCGGTCTTCCATCTGCATTGATCATTCCCAATCCTAACAGACAGTAACATAAAAACATGAGGATGTCTCTGGCCTGCTCTTGCTGTTGTAACTGGGGAAGTACATGAGGGAATGACAGGCAGGTGCTTTGAGTTTCCTGTCAGTGGTGTGTTGAGCACTAAAGCTCAGCGCAGGTCAGATCAGCTGACCTGAAACCAGTCTGAGGAACTACAAATGCCGCTTCAGTGTTATTACCACGCATTTCATTTGACAGTCAGACAGCATTTCAACGTCGTCTGTTCGATTTATCCTCATAAAATAATCTGATGGCGTTCTGGCATCGCAGAAGACGGTAAGACGAATTTAACTGATTAAACAAAACAGCATGTATTAAATAGTTCTGTGGCAGTACTATGGTAAATTTACACTATCAGATGGTAAGACCGTGGCTCTTTATTATACAGTGTTTGGACACTTTTTGACACTTAAATGTTATTGCATTAAAATTTCTGAAAAATATATATGAATACTCATGAGACCATGTTGGATTTTTAAATGGCACTTTGAGGACCTTCAAAATTGTATTACTTTCAGTACCAGAGTAAAAACTGTTGAATTAAGTACTTTTTTTTTTTAAAGACCCCCGTGGTGAAAATCAAGTTTTTAATGTTGTTTATATGTCTCTGTGGAGTTTTTAATATGCTTCAAAGGCACAGTGTGTAGTTTTTCGTCCACTAGAGGTCGCCTATTCAAAACAAGGGCGTAGCTTGATGACTCCAAGTTTGAGCGAGGAATCTTGGGACGTGTGGTCTTCACCTCAGAGCTGGAGGAAAAGAATCGGGCAGAAATCATGTTCACGGATGCGATTATTAACGTCACTGTAGTGTGAAGCGGAGCAGGAGCAAGTGTTGTGGAGCTGAACGAGACGATTGATCATGAGAGACGAACGACACATTGAACAAAGCATTGTGACAAAAGCATTGGCTGCAATGTTCAACGCTTGTAAAAACACTTTGTAAAGAGAAACCTTTGACGCTCACACAAACCGGTCTACATCAGTGGGTCTCGGCACTACCAGTACTGCAGAAATGCTGGTCAACTTTTCTCTTTTTTTTCAGTACCGACTGGTACCGGTACTACTGGTCCATTACCAGTTCCAACACAATCATGATTGCCGTTTTGGTGCTTGTAGTGAGTCCTGTATGGAGACAGGAAGTGTTGCAGATAGAGAGCTGGTGTCATGGGGTCACAGTGGCTCTCAAGCGTGAGTGTGTGCATCACAGCACAGGAAATGATCTCACCACAGCCCAGAATGAAGCTCGCAGCAGAGCCGCACGCTTCTGTGTCGCGTTCAGACATGAGCGTCCCTCCTGAAGCCCATCAGACGGTGCGAGCGCACCAAAGACGGATGATTTCCTGCAGAAACCAGCGCTACCGTCGAGTTAAAGGCAGAAAGTAAGTCTGGACTGTGACTTTCTCAATCTCACAATTGTTTAGTGACTCTTGTTTGCATTCACATTCTTGGTGCTGATGTGAAATCGGATTGCCAACAAAACACTTCAGTCATTTTAAGACCAAAGTCATTGAATCTTTTTCGTTGAAGTTGTTTTTCTCATGATTTGTGCATCTGATGATCAGTTAGGAAGGGTGTGTGTCGCCTGGAGTTTCACTTCTGTTTTTTTAACGTTTCAGTTAGATGTGGTTGTGTCTGATGATTGCATCTCTAAACACTGCAGTTTAACTTCATTCTTTATCAACCGTCTGATACAGAGTTTGGCACGTCTTTCATTGGCAGTGTCGTTTCTTATCCCGCAGGCGCTTTTTCTTTCATGATTTCTCATGTCATCCCAGAATAGTAGGACTGGTCAATAAGTCAGTGTTTATCTTATCCTAATGGAGTCCCACATCTGGACACTGCAATTCTGACAGAAGACGATGAGCTTATTTATGAGATTAAGCTGATAAATATTCACATTTTATTTGCTGCAGGATTGAATTGAATTATGGTGTCACCATGATGAAGTTAAGTCTTGCCAAAAAATAAATACATATGAAAACTCTTTAAGTCAAGTCAGCACGGTTACATTTGAGTGCATTTAGTTGTGTTTGTCTTCTAGCAGGAGATCAGACGCAAACGCACAGCAATATGGCCGTAATATGCAGTATGTAGTAATATGTCGACTTTTGCAATATAATCATATGTGAAGGTTTTTGTTAATGCCCTTTTACTGTAACTTTTCACTGTAATTTGTAGTTTTTACTTGCTAAAACCATAAATTCTACATTATTTTGTGGAAAATGTTTACAATAAGGTTCATTAGTGAACATTAGTTAAAGGGTTAATTCACCCAAAAATGATAATTCAGTCATGAATTCCTCTCCCTCATGTGGTTCTTCACCCGTAAGATCTTCGTTCATCTTCTGAACACAAATGAAGATATTTTTGATGAAATCCGATGGTTCAGTGAGTCTCTATTGACAGAAAGATATACAATAAATAAAATACAAACTATAAAATAAAAACAAAATAAAGACTTTATTCAACAATATCTAGTGATGGACGATTTCAAACACTGATTCATGAAGCTTTACGAATCTTTTGTTTCGAATCAGTGGTTCAAAAGTCTCGTGATTTCAGTAAACGAGGCTTCGTTACATCATAAGTGATTCAAAATTTCAGTTTTTCACATCATTTTCGCAGTTTGATACACAAACCGAACCACTGATTCGAAACAAAAGATTCGTTTCAGTGTTTTGAAATCGTCCATCACTAGATATTGTTGAATAAAGTCGTTATGTTGTTTTTTTGGCGCACAACAAGTATTCTTGTCGCTTTATAATATTAATGTTGATCCACTGTAGTCACATGACCTGTTTTAAATATGTTTTAGTGTCTTTCTGGACATTGAAAGTGTTCATTATCAATAGAGACTCACTGAACCATCGGATTTCATCAAAAATATCTTCATTTGTGATAATCAGAATTATCATTTTTGGATGAACGAACGCTTTAACATGAACTAATAATGAACTACATTATTAAAATGTTTTTAACATTAGTTACTAACATGAACAAACAATGTACAACTATATTTTCATTAACTTACGTTAACGATTAGTAAACACATTAACAAATGTACTGCTCATGGTTACTTCATGTTAGTTAATACATTAACTAATGTTTAACTAATGAAACTTATTGTAAAGCGTTACTAATATGTTGTAATGTAAAACCATCTACAAATTTTCTCTATATATTAAAGTAACTTATAGTTAACCTATTAATGAAAGATTTGTAGTAGCAAGAAAATTACAAACATGTTTGATTGCTGAAATGGTCAATATACGGTGGATATAAATGTAAAACTGCAGCTTTATGAGATGTAAAAGATGAATTCATTAGTTGAAGTGTGAGCACACTTGTGCAACTGGGTTATTTTAAATATTTTTTCTTTGTTTTTGATGAAATGTTTCTTTTTCTTGAATTGTGTTGGTTTTAATAGTGCATTCAAGGTGGAAAAAGACCTGACGTGATTTTGCTTGGTTTAATATTTTACATCTGCAATATTAACAGAAGTGTTTAGACTTACTGTAGCCAAAATCTGCAGCTTATTTCTGCTGCAGCAAGTGGAAGCCGCACCGTTTGAAGTAGGAATATGCAGATGTCCTGTCTCTATGCACCAATCAGTGATGATGACAGCATTTGCATATTTCGATGCTTTGCTTCACACTTGACTTAAAGGGATAGTTCCAACTAAAATGAAAATTAAGTCATCGTTTACTCACCCTGCGGTTGTTCTAATGCAGTATGCCGTTCTGTCTTTTTCAGACCGCAAATGGAGAATTAAAAAAAACCACATAATGGTCAGATGTTGCACATGACATATTTTGCACGTTTTCTGGTGGTATGCGATAGGATTTGGAGAAAAACAAACCAGAATTGAATGTATTTTTTAACAGAAAACCTGACCTTGGCCGTTGATCTTCTGTGCACGGCTGCGCTTTCATGAAACACTATTAGCCGCAGTTCACTCCCAGAAAAACACACAAGATTAATAAAAATGTGGCATGAGTCAATTAGCACCGCACCGTCTGATGACAGTCAGAATAACTGCTTATTACAGTGAGCACAACAGAATATTCACGTTCTTATTGGTCTTGGAACTGGTGTTTTGAATGAACCACAGAAGACCAACAGCCAAGGTCAGGATTTTTGTTAAATAATTCATTTTGTTTTTCACCAAACATACGCCCGGAACCCTTGGAATATGCGGCACGTGTCACATGGGATCATTCTGTGATATTTTTGCTCCTTTTTTGAACGCTTGATGCTGGTCTCCATTTACATATATGGAGAAGCGCGAGCGGGAAATTAAAAAAATATATATATTTTGACAAAAGTGATAAGCAAGAATTAGAAGCACCATGTAGAAACAGTGTAGACAGTAGTGTACAGTAGTTGTGTCGCGCAGAAGCCAGGGCATTTCGATCGATTTCTGACTCCAGTATAGGTCATAAATTCCACCTTCCCCATGTAATCAAATGGGACGTGAGCCAAATAATATTTTTCTGAATATAGTTTCTGTCATTTTTAGGTGGTTTGTCACGCCGACGCATGTTCAAGTGTTTGACTATCATGTGATTGACAGCTTGTGATTGAGTCTGTGGGAATGATGTAATCGACAATATCTGGGATATTTTTTCTACCATGGAAGGAAGCGTAGACGCTCTGCCCATCATTTTTAACAGTACGTGGCAGAAACAAACACCGAATTCTCCAAAAACAAGGGCTATCCTGTGGTGGCGGACGCTGGTAGTCAGCTTTTGACGCTGTGAGTGTCTCAGATGTGACGTGTCGTGTCTTCTGGTTTGTGCTGATAAACACTGCATGTGTGTTAATGATTGTTATGATTGCTCCTCACATTCTCTGCTTCTCTTTCTGGACTCAGTCTAAGGCTTTTCTTGTCTGCTGAAGTTTATTTGTCTTCTGTGGGATCATTTACGTCTCGGCTCAAATATGAGGGCAGTTCTTTCTTTCTGACAGAATTAGCACTGGAGCACGGCATTCTGGGAAGGGCTTAGTAAGCACAAAGAAAGCGCTGGCATGCAAAACGATTCCCACAAGGCACCCCCAAAATGCGAAACACGTCTAACACTGTTAAAGAGACACCGCGAGCAGAAAGACAAAACATGCTCTGCTCTGAGCTGATGTGACACTCATCTTTTGATTAGAAGAATAACTGCTTTTCCAAATAAAGAGAGATAAAAATGTGCTTCATCTCAACTGATGATTCACTCTTGCGTTACTACATGGATGTTCATTTAACAATACTAAGCACTTTTTAAAATTACATTTCAAACAAAGATCCATTGTGATCCGAACTGTTACTCAACCACATATTCGGGATTCCTGTTGTTGTGGTGAGCGCTCCGCCCTGAACATGACATCACCCAGTGTTTCCCTCCTCCGTGTTTCTCAGCTGAAGTGAGAAAAGGAAAAACTGCCTCATGATTTAGGTCACTTTTCCCATGGTTCATCGTAATTGGCTCTTTTTTGTAACATTCAGCCGTCAAACACACACACTTTGTCTTCAGATAATGTAAAAATCTGGTTCTTTTGTGGAGCGGTTTCTGTAAATGGGTGATTTTATTTCCAACTCCGCTTTTGTGACAAACAGAGAACTTTCCCCGGTGGGACGTGTGTGTTTTCACTTGAGTCGAAGTGAAACTGATACTCTGACACCGTTTCATGCTGTAAACCGTGAGCTCGCGTTCAGGTGTGAGGAATCATCAGGAGGAGCGCTGAAGAGCGCAGCCGCCAAACTGACTTTTCATGTGTGAAGGAATGAGGAAAGGCCGTGTTATCTCTCCTTATCTTTGCCTTTCCCTCTTTACTTCATCTCTTACTCAATGTTGCCATAGTTTCCACCACAACACTGTAGTAACTGTGACTAAACCTAGTGGGAACTGGGTATTTTTCACTTCACTGACAGCACTATTATCAAAGCTTGTAATACTGTTGAATTAGATCCAGTATTCACGCATTTACTGTAATTTAGCTCCCTATGGTAAATGTCAAGGAGTTCCTTGGAATTAAACATGTTAATAACATGTGATATTCCTGATGCCAACAGCATCATGTGAGTTAGTGTAGAAATCGACTGATATTTATTTTTTCAATAATGTATTATATATATATATATATATATATATATATATATAATCACACACATATATATATATATATATATAATCACACACATATATATATATATATATATATAATCACACACATATATATATATATATATATATATATGTGTGTGTGAGTGATATATATATCACTACAGTGTCACTTGTGTATTTTAAGTTTCATTGTATCAGTCTACAGTAAATGTCCAATGCTCATTATACGCTATATAACAGAACTACAGAGATATTCAATACACTGCATTTCCTCGTCACATTTCCTCAAATACATTAGATGCAATTAAAGTGTATATAATATAATATATCATGCATTTAATGTAATGCAACAGGATAAACATAAGCGGCTGCCATGAAAGATTGAGACTATCGGTCAAAAGTTTGTGAACGGTAAGATTTTTTAATGTTTTTAAAACAAGTCTCTTCTGCTTACCAAGGCTTTATTTATTTAATCAAAAATACAGCAAAAACAGTAATATTGTGAAATATTTTTACAATTCAAAATATCTGTTTTATATTAGAATATATTTTAAAATGCAATTCATTTCTTTGATGGCAAAGCTGAATTTTCAGCATCGTTACTCCAGTCTTCAGTGTCACATGATCCTTCAGAAATCATTCTAAAATGCCGAAGAATGCAGCTCATGAATATATTAATCATTTCTTATTATTATCAATAGTGAAAACAGTTGTGTATAATTTTTTTTTTTCAGGGTAATTTGATTAATAGAAAGTTCATAAGAACAGCATTTATCTGAAATATACATCTTTTGCATTTTAAAATAATATTCTAATATAAAACAGTTATTTTAAATTGTAAAAATATTTCACAATATTACTGTTTTTGCTGTATTTTTGATCAAATAAATGAAGCCATGGTAAGCAGAAGAGACTTATTTTAAAAACATTAAAAAATCTTGCTGTTCAAAAACTTTTGACCGGTAGTGTGTGTATGTATATGTGTGTATATATATATATATATACATATATATATATATATATATATATATATATATATATATATATATATATATATATAATGTGTATATGTATATATATATATATATATATATATATATATATATATATATATATATATATATATATATATATATATATATATGTGTGTGTGTGTATTAATAATGTTTTTATGTCAGATTACTGATATGCAGAACCAATATTGATTTCAAAAAATATAACCGCAGCAACAACACTATTAATATACTATTAAAATAAACTGACAAAGTCTAATGTTTTCAAATGGAGAACAATAAATGACTATCAACTTTGCATAAATGTAATCCACAAAGAGTGAACACAACTAGGCCTGGTTCACTGGAACAATTACACATTGTCACGAACACGGTTCACATTGAAACTCTATTTTGAACAGCACGTTGTTGAATAGGTGGCCTATTTCATGAAGCTGGTTTCAGTGGTTTTTCAGCTTCAAGATGGAATTGTTTTTAGCTCTATTTATTGTGTATTCTGACCAGAAGAGGGTTTTATTCTGGGCAAGAGATCGCAAAACCAAACCTCTATTCATCATCTGAGAGAATAGTGATTGCTCACACACATACACACACACATACACACACACACACACACACACACACACACACACACAGAGGTTTGTTTTGCTATCTTAGTGAGGACATTTCATAGTCGTAATGGTTTTTACACTGTACAACTGTATGTTTTTAAAGCTATTTGAAATATGAGGACGCATGAAATGTCCTCATAAAACATGTTTACGTCGTAATCAGGGCTCCAGACTAACTTTTCCACTGGTTGCACTGGTGCTACCAATTTTCTCAGTTGGTCGCACCAGCACATGATTTGGTCGCACCTTTTTTTTTTTTTTTTTTTTGCTACAACAATTTTAATCAATGCATGCTTGATGAATAGTAATTTTAAATATTAATATTTAATATTAAGATTAATATTAATCTTAAATATATTAAATCACAGTGGCTGATATAAATCTGGTATATATATCTATAATTTATATTTATTTTAATTCAAATGTAATAATATATATATATATATATATTTGATCGCGTTTCCCGTGAAGCTGAACTGAAGTCTGAATTCATTTCACACGGATCGACTGTCACGCACAGAATACACGCGTTCACGCGGTTACAAACACTTCAGAAAATCTCACTTTTGTATTCGAGTAAATCTGCAAGGTCTGTTTAATTAAATGTTAATTAGATATTCAGGAATTTGTTTTATTGATATAGATGTGTATTTGCTAAATGTTTAATTTAAATGAGAAAATATTAGCCTTTAGTTTGCCTTTCTGTAACTAATAATATAAAAGCAAACACTGTACTTTCTCACATTCAGTTTACTTTCTTTCTTTGTTGCGGTTGGTCAGTCAAAATAAACCAAACATTTTAGTCCATTCACATTTGAGTCTATTTTGTCTAGTCAGTTTTTGAGTCGCTGACAGACTAACTGCGCGTGACCACCGGCGCGGAGCGCGAGCATTTTAAACTCACCAGCGGTTACGCAATGTAAGCGATGATGCTGCGTTTGAATTTTCGAGACCGAGACGTGCTTATATACGATACCTTGACAACACTAGTTGACATCAGCGCAGGCCAAACATTCTTTCGCGGCCTATTGAGGAACTCTGGTCTCAGCCATTGCTGTTGAAGTAACTTAATGCATTTCTACCTGTGCGCTCATCATCATGTGTCTGTATGCATGGCTCGTCCTTTCCTCCAGCATCCTTGAACTCCAAACTTTGTTTTTTTATGATTATTATTCAGCGATTAACCTTTTCATTTTTACATGGCTTAATTCCGAAATTTGGCGCGTTTCATCATCATTGTGCAATGCGCGTGTACGTTCGCTCTCTAGCGCTTAATAAATAGAACTGCATGTGTCTTGCGGAAGAACATTGTAGCCGGAACTACTTCTCTCTGTTTGTCTATGACGAGTCACGCAGGTACTGTGATACTCCACAGCCGAGTCGAGCCCGGTCTGAAATAGTCCGAATATAAACACTTATTGTAGGCGCACCGTAGTGATTCAGGATAAGACAAAAACACGGTTTGGAAAATGGATTCATGATGTACTCATTCATTATATAAATATTGTTCATTTTGAAAACAAAACAGTTACGGACGGCAGCAGCCGCCGATACCTCGTTCTGTTACACATGCGCGAATAATATGATCATCCACTCGCACAAATGCGACTATATAAAATTTTTACTCGCACATCGTTAAAAAAAGGTCGCATATGCGACCATTTTGGTCGCAGTCTGGAACCCTGGTCGTAATACCAGTGTAATACTCATACAAATGTGTCCTCATAAATCATGAAAACATACACACACACACAGGTTTGTTTTGCTATCTTAGTGAGGACATTTCATAGTCGTAATGGTTTTTATACTGTACAAACTGTACATTCTCTCCTCCTAAACCTACCCATCACAGAAAATGTTCTGCATTTTTACATTTTTAATAAAACATTGTTTAGTATGTTTTTAAAGCTATTTGAAATATGAGGACGCATGAAATGTCCTCATAAAACACATTCATGTCGTAATACTTATTATACAAATGTGTCCTCATAAGTCATGAAAACAATCACACACACACACACACACACACACACTTAAATGTATTAGACCACCTGACATAAAAAGAAAACACAAATATTTTAGGAATGTGTCAAAAACTAGTTTAAAAAGAAACATTTTGTCATTTATTTGGTAAATAACAAATTCAAACAACTAAATATATATATATATATATATATATATATATATATCTTAATTTAAATTTGTATGGCTTCCTTTGGCCTTGATAACAGCTGGCATTCTTGCTGTACTGTTTTTATGTACTTTCCCACAGTCGCTGTTGTTTTGACTTCCAAATAGTTTCTAGTTGTTCCCAAAGTCTTGCTTTTGATCAAACTTTTGTCCGATCTATCTTTGAATCCATTAAATCCCAACAATATTTTGGCATTAGAAACACTACTCGACTGAAGAGAGAGTTTACACATACTGCTGTGGATTAACCAGGTGTGTGTATGTTTGTGTATATATATATATATATATATATATGTATATGTAATAATTAACTGCATTAATATCGTCCAATATTTTCTTTAAACTGCCTTCTCAATCTTTCATAGCAGCCGCTCATGTTTATCCTGTTGCATTACATTAAATGCGTGATATATTATATTATATATTATATACACTTTAATTGCATCTAATGTATTTGAGGAAATGTGACGAGGAAATGCAGTGTATTGAATATCTCTGTAGTTCTGTTATATAGCGTATAATGAGCATTGGACATTTACTGTAGACTGATACAATGAAACTTAAAATATACAAGAGACATTTTAAATGACTTCTGTTTTGGAATAAATGAAGCTGAATAGCATTTTTTGCTCAGAATGAACCAAGTTAATTCCTTATTTGAGAATAACCGTAATTATTGCTTGAAAAACAGCACTAGAAATGTTGTAATTAATGACATTAAACAGGAAAGACAAAATGAAATGTCTATTCAGGCGATGACAGCAAAAAGAAAACGTGAAAGAGAAACGTACTTGAAGAACGGTGGCATCAACATGTATTTATCATTCTTACAAACGAAATTTCTACCTTCACCTGAAAATTTGTGTTCAATATTTTCTCCAACAGTTCTCCACGCGAAATTAATTTCAAACATAAATTCGATAAAACACCGTGAAAATTATTAGCAGAAAACGGTAAGGTTTCAATCCGATGTTTTTCCAGTTTTTTTTTCCTCATAGGACAGCGGCAGCTCTCTGTTGACATCCATGTTTGTTTTGGCACAAGGTTTGTGCCCTTCTCTGACTGTCAAAGACTAAAATCTGCTCCAGTCGATGCCAACAGTCTTTAAGTGTGTTGAGTTCAGTGTCCACCGCTTTAGTCTTCAGCAGAATGAATCCAACTGACGCTCTCCATGTTTCGTGTGACTGCCTACTCGCGGTTTCATTCTCACAAGCTCAATCATTTACTCTGGATCAAATGTTTAGCGGCTGGTGTGAACCCACTGATCCTGATCTAAACCAGCTTAGGTTTATTTGGTTTTGTTAACTCCAAACCTACTCTGAACCTGAGAGTTTGTTCAACTGTCTTTGTGTCGTTTCCCCTCATACACAGTGCTGTGTGAATCTCGATGTTCGATTCTTTCATAGGTGAATATCCAGTTAAGGATAAATGCTACCAAAAAATATCGGTAAACCAGTTATGGCCATGGAATCAAGAATCAGAGATCTCAATGTGAACTCAGTTCAGAACTCATTCTAATAGTTACTCTTCGTTCATTGTCAATCTTTTTGCCTGCTCTTATTTCTCATAAGAAGCTTTCAGAGAAACATTGGAGACAAATTGATAGCTGATTAACTGCAACTGTTCTCCTGAAATGTGAACGGAATCCTCCGGGATGGTGCCACGTCCAAATGGTTTGGTGTTGTTTTGGTTTCCTGACCCGAGGCTGGGGTCAGCAGATGGGCTACGAACAGAGTGATCATCTGCTCTAATGAAGTGTTTCCTCCCTTCAGTCATAGAGATGTTAGAGATGCGCCAGCTCTGATGGAGGAGATCCGAGTTGGGACAGATAGAGGGAATGATTAACAGCATCCTGTCCGTCTCTGCTTTCATCATTAGAGGCTGATAACAGAGCCCTGGGGATCACACATCATGGATTACCCAGCATCCCCCACGTCTGCCGGACCGGATTGGTTTCATCAGTCTAATGGCCAGTCCTCCATTGACAAACACTTCACTTTCATTCAGACGGACGCTGTGTTCGCATCACTTTTACTCAAACGTTAGCATTAAGCTGCGGTCTGCGGTCTGACCCCACAACACTGACTGTATCCCTGCAGGTTTGGGCCTGGCGGACAGGCGTAAGGTCCTTGCACACGGATAAAAAAAATAAATACGACCTCATATTGTGTCAATCACGTTTATCCACTGCCTCCGAAACTAAAAAAAATGCATTTCCGTAGCAAGAATGGCGTCTGACAAGTTGATCCACTTCATGTCGCAGCACAAATCACTGTATGACAAACAAAGTGCGGAACATAAAGACAGATTGTGGAACATCTTGAAAAACAGGATGGTAGGTACTAGGGATACTAGGACGTGGAACTCTCCTTCCTCTTTACATCTCAGGATTGGATGGACCCAATATTTCCTATTTCTTTTTCTCTTCTCAAGAAGAGAGAGGATCACAAAATCATCCTCACTGCTTGAAGACTCTCTTTCATACTGTTTTTGAATTTTTTTCGGAATTGGTGTGCAAGGTTTCTGTGCGTGACGGATTTTTAGGATGACGAATACGGAAAAACGCAGACCCTATCATACACTAGAAGCGGTGTGGTGTTTTTTGCTAGTTTCAGCCTGACGCAGTTATCATTGTCACGTTGTTTAAACAGCAAACGCACTTGCACCGATCTGTTTGGCTATGCGCTGTTGGCGTGTTGCTGTTTTGAGGAACTGAATAGGACTGCGCCATTGAAACCTGAATTACCTGTTTGCAGTAATGACGAATGAAATTGACTAATTATTTGACCAATTGTGGCAATACACACATGTATTTAAACTGACTCTTCAGTTTGAGGTTGTCTGTACTCCACCATAGCAAATCTGCCATGGTGCGAGTGCAACTGGCTTTCAAAGGGAATGGGAAATGACACTCTGATTGGTTTATTGAATGTTACGCCCAAAACACCCATGACTCATTAAGAGACTAGCTACAAACTTTTTGGATGATGTGCCTTGTAGTGCTGCAACGACACGTCGACGTCATCCATTACGTCGACTACGAAAATACGTCGACGTGCGTGAAATGCGTCGACGCGTCACACTGTTTACATTCATCTGGCGTAATGGCGGCTTCTGCTCCTGGGAACGGAGAAAGTTCCATTCGATCACAAAAACCCAGACCACGATGATCAAAAGTGTGGGAATACTTTAAACAGAGGCCAAAGAAAACGGTCCTTTGTTCCCTTTGCAGAACCGAAATGGCGTACCATCTATGGAATTGGATCTCTGACAAATTTTTGCGCGCTCAAGATCATATTTTGAGTGTGCAAAAGGGCATTTCGCGCGTGAACTGAGTTGAGGAGAAAATCTTTGTCTCGCAAATAAGAAAATATTTCAAGCGAACGAAAATCAGTTTCGCATTTCAGAGAAGTTTATTTGCATGTGCGCGGACGTTCTCTTTCGCACGTTCAAGGTTTGAGTTGCTCGCGCTCCTGATTCCCGCCCTGCGCGCTCGCTAAGCGGCGACCGCTCGCCTGCTCAACACAAACCAGCGTTACAATGTGAGAAAATTCCAGCCAATCAGAGATGAGGCTGCTAAATTCTGATTGGCTGGCTTGACAACCAATCACAAGACTCCCTGCATTACAGACAGAACAAGAGGAAAAACACATGGTTCAGGAGACATTTGTTTGAACACTATCAAAGTTCCGTTAAGACTGTATAGAAAGTCTTTGACACTCTTCATTTTAAAGTTCAAATGTCTCCCACTGGACGAACACACATAATGACTTATTTTTAATCAAAATCAAATCGTATTATTACATAATGGCATGTCCCAGTGTTTCTACACCTCAATGAACTGCTGAATTAGTTCTAACTTCTTGCGTAAAAAAATCACTAGATTAATAAAAAAAAGTAATAAAAAAATCGTTAGATTAGTCAACAGAAAAATAATCGTTAGTTGCAGCTCTACTATATTTATATATATATATAATATAGCTCTTCTAGTGCCTTGCGCATCGACCATTTTTTCCGTCGTTAAACTAGCAAAAGTGGATTCAGGCACGGCCTAAGTGCACCTTCACCATACGCTTCAGACCATGTGCTTAGATCGTTAAAATCGAGCCTTTATATTGAAGGACCATTACATTTATTCATTTGGCAGACGCTTTTACCCAAAGCGACTTACAAGGGGATCAATCAGGGGTTTGGTGTCTTGCTCAAGGGTATTGAAGGTGGAGAGAGTTGTTTATTCACAGTCCCCACTTTCAATTCCTGCCAGCGTGGGAATCAAACCAGCAACCTTCAGGTTACAAGCCGACTCCCTCAACATTAGACCACAACTACCCCACCTGAACATCCTATCACTGAGGGTAAACCGCTCTCAAACTCTCTGAAGATGACGTTGGTTGTTTTGATGAGAATGTAAGGAGTGGCTCGTTCTATATCTGTCTTGAAATGATGTGGTGTTCATCGGCACCGCTGATATTATCACTGCATATGCTATTATAAAGAATTATAAACAAGCTGAAACATGTACTTCTCTCCCTAAAGACAGGTCAATTATGGGACGCATCAGCATTCTTTGGCTTTCACAGTTGAAACGGTGCAGTTCTTCCTTCTTTCTAAAAATAATCCGCTTTATTTGCACTCATTGTGACCACTTACATCAGCTCAGCCCTGTGGCCTCGCATTAAAAGAACGGGAATTGGTCAAATGAAGCCTTTTCATGGTTACTCACCAGTCTATGGTCCATTGTTATGAGGACAAATGCATTTCCTGGTCGCACATGAATACAGTGACGCTTCAAGTTCAGTTCCTTAATGACGGGGCTCACACAGAAATAAGACAAAAACTGACTTTGTTGCAAAGTGCATGAATGTAATAACTGTAAAAAATACAGTATAAACACATTTCTGTGTTCTGTGGCGCATAAAGTCTCTTTCTTGCCTTCCTTGAACTCACTGTGTTCTCATTTAGGTCCTGTGGTGTGTATGTGAGAAGGTAATGCTGAAGTACACTGCCTCTTCTTCATTGTGATCAGCTGATTTCCATTCATGTGATGATGATTCGCGAAATAGACTGTACTAGAACTGATGGTTGGACTGATTAACAACTCGCCTCTTTTTGCCATAATGAGGCAAAGACATACATAATCTTGACGTATATTGACATGGAGGAGTGCAGCTGTAGGGTTTAGATTAGCTCGTGTCACAGTTCAGAGGGCATGGTGGATTCTCAGGGATCATTGAGCAGCAGATGGTCATGAATGAGCTGGACTCCCTCAGGCTCTGATCAGATCAATGCTGAGGACAGTGAGAGATCAGCCTCTGGCTGCTGTTATGACACCACACACATGATGGATCATCTGACGTCATGTGTTTAGCATGCGCTCATTCTCCTGTCAGCTCTGCTGAAACATGTTCTTATTTTTATAAAAAAGCAAAACAACTGCTTCTTTTGCCCGCCGTGGTGCTGCGGTGAGCGAGTAATGTAATTCGTATATGGCCATGTATCACCGATAACACAAGACTACCACAGCAAGCCTAATTGTTAGATTATAAAACAGTAATGGTGAAGTTGACCAGTCAGTCCAGTGTTCCAGTAACAGTGCGGTGAATGTCACTGCACAGCACCCATAGAGACTTTTAACATTAGTTCTCATGACACCACAGATCTTGTGAAAGAACGGCTCTAATCGATTCGATTTGCATAATGTTTTCATGGAAATTTGTGACCTTAAAGTAAGCAATTTCTGAGAAACTCTTTTGAAAGCGGATCGATTGAGCACCAAAAACAAAGTAGGCTATCAGCGGTGTCCTACGGTGGCCGGGAAGAGCAAAACAACATTACAAAAAGTGTGAAACACTTTTACGAAGCTCGAGACAAATTTACATTTTGCAAAACATTTTTACCCATCATAAAACACAATTACATGGAGAAAACACTTTTACCAAGGACAAAACGTATACATTTTAGAAAAGAAATTAACAAGACGCAAAACACTTTTACCAGTCCCGAAACAAATTGACAATGACAGATTTTCGTTATTTTGATTTAGTTCTGTCCTGAACAAGACAAAATGACTGAATTTATAAAAAATTGCCCAACGGTCAACTGAACTGTCCTGTCATGACCTGATGATCCACGACTGTTTTCATGTTTTGTGAGTCATTTTATAATTCACTCGTCACTGTGACTTTTTCTCACTATTTGTTTTTTCCCCTCACAATTGTGAGTTTGCATTTCACAATTCTGACTTCTTTTTCTCAGAATTGCGAGATTTAAACTCACAATTGCAAGTTATAAAGTCAGAATTGGGAGATATAAACTTGCAATACTGACTTTTTTTTCTTGAAATTGTGAATTTAGTATGAGTTTATATCTCATAATTCTGACTTTTCTCAATATTGTGAGTTTATATCTCATAATTCTGACTTTTCTCAATATTGTGAGTTTATATCTCATAATTCTGACTTTTCTCAATATTGTGAGTTTATATCTCATAATTCTGACTTTTCTCAATATTGCGAGTTTATATCTCATAATTCTGACTTTTCTCAATATTGTGAGTTTATATCTCATAATTCTGACTTTTCTCAATATTGCGAGTTTATATCTCATAATTCTGACTTTTCTCAATATTGTGAGTTTATATCTCATAATTCTGACTTTTCTCAATATTGTGAGTTTATATCTCATAATTCTGACTTTTCTCAATATTGCGAGTTTATATCTCATAATTCTGACTTTATAACTCACAATTGCAACTTTATATCACGCAATTCTGAGGGAAAAAGTCAGAATTATGAGATTAAAAACTTGCAATGACCTTTTTTGTGTTTGTTTCACACTTATTAGTATTCCAAAGTATTCTAAAGTATTTAGATTAAGTTACTAAACTTGAGTAATGTAACGAAATACGTTACAAATTACTTTTAAAGCATGTATTTTGTAATCTGTTGTGAAATACATTTTAAGTAACCTACCCAGCGCTGAACACAATGCTTGGGACCGACATAAAAAGCCATGCTATCAGAATGATTACCTTTGACCTTGTGTTTGATCTGCAGGTGTTGTGAGTGCGGGGCGTCTCTCTCACACTGGTACTTTGAGAAGGACGGGCGTCTCTTCTGTAAGAAGGACTACTGGGCCAAATTCGGGGAGTTGTGTCATGGCTGTTCAGAGCCCATCACCACCGGACTCATCATGGTGAGTCCAAACCGTGCCGAAACCGTATCTCTGCCGTCTCTCCTCACCCCACAATCCCGCCTGTCCTACGGTTTCTCACAGCCGCTCCAGTTACACGATTCTGCAGTGCTCCATTCACATGGTTTCACTGCCGCCGGATCACACATGAGCAAATCAACAGCGCTCTTGTGTGCTGTCATGAAAGAGCTGCTATCTATAATTCAGATAGTGTTAATGAAGGGAAAGTTTGTGTGCTAGCTATTCACTGCTAGCTGTATTATTTAGTGTTTCTACAAGAGCAAGAGTTGTTTATTTGACAAGAATCATTTGAATGATTTATGACCTTTTGAATTCTTTCATTGTGCTTCAACCCTCATATATAAACTCTATTGCATGCGTCTTGGCGTAGAGTCAGTTTAACATGCGCTTGGGAAAGCAACATGCTTAGGATGTGGAAAACGTGGACAGAATCGTGGAATTCAGTCATAAAAATGTAATTTACTGTATAACACAGTGTAACACGGTTCCATGAGAACGGGAAGAAGGAGGCGGGGGAACCGGGAAACATCCAACATAGTTTAATAATAAAATAACCAAACAATAAAACGAAAGTAAAAGGGCGGCAGTTCCTCACGGCCACACAAACATACTAAAAACACAACATAAAGTCCAGGCCTGGTCCTCTCTCGTCCTTCACTGTCGTCGCTCCTCTTTTATGCTTCCGGAGCTCCTCCGTGAGAGATACGAGACCGGTGTAGCGCGTAGCTGACGCTCATTATCACTCGCACCGTTCCCTCACGGCTCTCGCCCGCCCTGCTCACCACACACAGAATGTGGCAAAATTTACAAAATGGCACACTTATTCAAATAGCAGTATGAAGTAGTGTGTGAATATTAAAGCATAAAAAGACTGCGATTGAAATATGAAGTCTGCGTTTCTCTGTGTGAATGAGCGGCTACAAATACTCTAGCAGTGTTAATATGCAGATTTATCTGAATCAAATCATGTTGTTGTGGATTTCAAAAAGAAACTGCGAATGAGAATGAATGTTATCATCTTTATATATGAAACGATAACATGTCCAGCATTTCCTCAGTTCTGTGGTGCTTCAGACCAGGCCGTTGTCTGTGTAATTTGATATTTCACCCCCACTGAGGTGTTTCTTCCTCATGTTTAGGGAAAAAATCATTGTGGCTATTATGGCTGATAAGATGGCGAGGGTTGAAAAATGACACAAAATGAGAGCTTACTTTGATTTTTCTTTATTTCTTTACAGTTTTTAATTCGCATGTTTCATTTGTTTACATCTTGATTTCAAAGGTGAGTGAAGGTTGTGACATTTCATTACCACAATAAATGAATGCAAAAGAACTATTACAACACACTTTTAGCAGTAACTCTCCAACAAACTGTAAAAAATTCTGGGTTAAAAAAGGACAAACCCAGCAATTGGGTTGCATTAACCCAGTGGTTGGGTTAAATGTTTGCCCAACCTGCTGGGCAGTTTTATTTAACTCAACTATTGTTTAAAAATTACTGTATTGTTGCTTAAAGTATGTTGGAAATTAACATAATTATTATATATGTTTAATAAATGAACACTTATTAATACATTTAATGAATAATAATTGAACAATATGAATGTATTCCATTTCTTATTGATAAATGTTCACCGTTTGATTATTATTGTTGCTTCTAGTCTGAATTTTAATTTCCATCCTGTTTTGGGTTCATTTCTAGCCAGATATATAGTAATTTGTAAACGATAGTTGAGTTAAATAAAACTACCCAGCATGTTGGGCAAACATTTAACCTTTAACACAACCCAATCGCTGGGTTTGTCCATTTTCTGGGTTGTTTTTAACCTAGTTTTCATTTGTGACTGATGAAAATGACAAAGAATGAATGTTAAAGTTGTTAAAATGAACAGTGTGTCTATTTACACAAAGCGTAAATAACCTGCCTTCTTGCTATAGGCTGTTTACACAAACTCCACCCACCAGTGTCTGAGTGAGCCAGACAAAATTACAAACAAAATCCCGCTGGTGACAGAACCAGTGGTGTGGAGCGTAAGGCAGGTGGTTTTAGTTTTTGACGCGACCGACCCGAGTTCAAATTCGCCTTTTTTTCAACATCGCCTTGGACTAAGGATGTGCGCCACGACTAATTTGACTGTCGTTTAGGGGTGTGCTATATCATACCGTCCACGATAATACATAATAAAAAAAAAGTGTCATATCGCGATATCAATGATACAGCAACGCGATGTTGAATGGCGTGTTTACGTTCCCTAGAGCGCACACAAACAACACTTGTCTGAGAAGAGCAGCATGTCGGCCTCCGATGAGGATTTAGCACCTAAAAAGGGAGCTACTTCAATAAGTATGGAAATGGTTTCATTACAAGAGGTCAGAACGATCGACGATCATCCCGGATAGGAGGCTGACCGGTCACGTGTTTCCGTTTCCGAACTGATTTCGCTCTTTTCTCTCCGATGGCGAAGTACCACCACTACCGATCTATATTAGTGGCCAAAATGAGTGACTTACTTCGCTAAAATGGTCAAATACATACAAAATTTTGTCAAAATGCCCGTCTTGGCGAGTATTCAGTTACTTTTGGAACGTAAATTGTTGAGAAAGAGGGACAGCAGTCCAATATTTGCATTAATAAATGCTGCTGCCTATATGTTTCTCTATATCGTCATAAATTATCGCAAATATTCTTGAAATATCGTGATATAATTTTGAGGCTATATCGCCCACCCCTACTGTCTTTTAAACAGAAGTTTTTTTATCCGACTAGTCGACTAGTCTAAAAGCAAGAAACCCCCAAAAGACGGTGAGTCAAAAACCCTGTGCGTGTGTAAATAGTTATACATATTAAATACTTAATTTCTTAATGAATTCTGCTAAAAATAGGTTATGATTATGCCTTACGTTATCATAATTTAATTTTGGTCTTGAAAAAGAAAACGTCAACCAATGCACAGCCTATTTATTCAAATCAGCTGGGGCAATGCAGAATGTTAGCCAACATATTAAAACACAAGTCAAAAACAATAGGAACGATAATCAATATAGCGTTTAAGGGTTTTAAAAACATACTTCATGTTGGTTATATCGTCTAAAAACAAAACAATGCAACAATCCCCATTTTACTCACTCAGACCATGCGTTTTTGTTCAGTGAAATTATCATGTCAATGTGGTCTGGTGGAAGACGGGCGATTAACAATTATTCCTGCACTTGAAAAAACACGCTCGGGAGGAGCTGAAGTCGCAGAGATGACGACAAACAAGCCGATGGAGTTTGGGAAAGCGCCTGGACATGAAGTGTGTCTTTGTTAGATGCTCGTGTTCACCGCTCATTTTTGAGCTCGCCGCCACCGACGCGAAAAAAACGCATGCGGTCTGAGGTCAAAAAATATAGTTTCCGCCCAGACACACTTTTAACACTAATTCATTTTTCAAACGTTTTGCTTTAATTTATTTAAAATGTTTTAAATGTAATGTTAAATGATAAAATCATGTTTTGTTTTGTCCCTCAACTATTGTTTTCAGTGTCGACTGTTTAGTCGACTACACGCGCGCATCCTTAGCTTGAAAAAAATATTAAAAAAGTGGAAATAAAGTGCCTAACGGGTATTTAACAGTGGGAATAAAGTCTTTATCAGGTAGAAGTAGGTGTGGAGTAGGGAGGAATAAATCATACACACTGAATATGTTGTTATTATTACACTGTTTTATAATATACTACAATACAATGAGGTGCAAAAAGTATAAATAGCATCTAACTTCTGAAAGTACTGCTATTTTCATCTATCTGTATTCACACATTTAGTGTTAAAACTAATGATAATAAGGTACTATACCAAGTACAAATAACGATAGATGCTATTTACAGTTAAATAAAATACTTTTTTTGCTATTTACACGCTATCCGCGGTCTGAAACTAAATGTTCCAGCGCTCTCCTGTCTGTCAGCGATCTCTCATCGACACTGACGGCTCTGTTGAATTTATAGCGTTGTCCAGGCCACACACTTTGCTTGTAAAGCGCAGGTGCAGCTAACAGGGCGGCTCGCGGGGATGATAAAACCTTTCACCCACATCTGTTTTCTCTCACAGCGTGTTTTCTCTGTTGCTCGGTGGGAAGGTGACCCTTGTTCTGCGATGTTAGTCAAAACCAGAGTTTGGTTTTGCTCAAATATTGTCTCGCCGTGAATGGAACTATAAAGCAGATGGTAGACTTTCTGTTCTGTATTTTTATATATAAAACGTCTGGTCTGCTTTGGCCGCATTGCTGGCTGCATCTGAATTGCTTGCTTGCTTTCTGGTTTCCAGAGAGCATGCTGTGTGATTTAGTGACACACGGACTGCCTCGGGCAGTGCAGTCCCAATAATTAAACTCCCCAGGCTCGGGATAAGTGAATTAAAGATGGCTCAGCGTGCACTTCCTGCATTTGATTGACAGACACACATCTTCATTAGGGGATTGAACGCTGCAGACTCTGAGGACTCATCTGCAGATGGAGGTCAGGTCTGTAGACGGTGCGTCAGCTCCTGTGAAGAAGAGGAGGAAAATTCTGGTCATCGGTAGAGCTGCAGTAACGAACTGCTGCACTGACCTAGAAAGAGACGAACATGTCTCTTCTGCTCCCGCAACATCCTCCAGCTCTTTCTGGAGGATCCCAAGGTGTTCCTAGGCCAGCCAGGAGATATGACCCCTCCAACACATCCTTGACCCTGTTTCCAGCTGATTTTAAGATGTGATTTGGTTGAGGGAGACACGTTCCTGTTTACACCTGGTGTTTTAATTTGTCTACTTTCAACCACTTCTGTCCTGATTTGATGTCTATTGGCAGGTGAATGTATGTATTTCAGATCTTTCGATCTAATGGACAAAATAAGCTCACGCAATTTACATATGAATGTGACCAGAGACAACAAAAAACATATGGAGAGACAGAAACGTACTTTCGTTTCTGCTCTGATAGATCCAAGACCACGCAGAGCGCTGTGAGTGCGTGTCAGAAATCAGGAATGGTGAGAGAACATTGTGCTTGGTACATTTTTTGTCGTTTTTTTAAAATCCCGTCTGGCTAGAGTGCTTCCCATAATGTTAAGTCAGTAGGCGGAAAGTAGGTGTTGTTTGATCACATTCGATCCACATGAGCGTTTACACTGCGAAAGCAATCCGGTTGAATGCGTTTTCGGGAACCTCTGGAAGTGGTCAAAAGTGGACAAGCTCAAAACGCTTTACACGCCATTTACACCTGTACTTAAAGTCGTCCACTTGTGATCTGATTGACCAAAATACATCTTAATGCCAGGTGTAAGCAGGACCTTAGGTCTTTTTCCAGTTGGACATGCCCAGAACACCTTCACCAGGATGCCCGAACCACTTTGTGACGAGCAGGGCGGGCGAGAGACGTGAGGGAACGGCGCGAGGCCGGTGACGCGAGTGATAATGAGCGTCAGCTGCACGCTACACCGGTCTCGTGTCTCTCACGGAGGAGCTCCGGAAGCATAAAAGAGGAGCGACGACAGTGAAGGACGAGAGAGGACCAGGTCTGGATTTTATGTTGTGTTTTATTTTGTATGTGTGGGCGGCAGTCGCCGTGAGGAACTGCCGCCATTTTACTTTGGTTTTATTGTTTGTTTTTGAGTGTATTAAAGTTTTGGTTGAACGTTCGCCGGTTCCCGCCTCCTCCTTCCCATATTTACGAACTGTGTTACACACTTCAACTGACTCCTTCAACAGCTTTACTCCGCGTCTCTCCTGGATGTCAGTCACTCATTTGTCAGGATCAGACACCCTTCAGAGAAAACTCATATCAGCTGCTTGTACCCACAGTCTTGTTCTTTTGGTCACTATCCAAAGTTCATGATCATAGCTGTGGGTCTGGTCGGGTTTCTTTCACATGGGCTGGACACTTTACGAGCTCCTCTCCCAGGCCTGGCTCATTGACAGGGGTCGTATCCCTCTTCCTGGCAGGATCTCTTGACCTCTCTTGACCTTTCCAAAGGGGAAAGTTTTGGATCATTCTTTGTCTGGCCTTTCACCTGTTACCAATTTTCCTGTGGAGACCCTGCCAGGAGCTGAATCTCCAGACAGGGTCACAGAGACACTCAGCCCTGCCCCTCTAAACCATTTATTTTTTGTTGCGCAATAGAAAAATAACACTAGGGAAGGGACCGTTTTTAAAATAATTAGATTTGCTCCGAATCTAAGACAAAATTGCATGTTTCTTTCATAGAAAAAGCAATCTCAGAACGCATTGCAAGGACTTAAGGCCTCCATATACTCATGTCAAAGTTCGTCTTTGTTCTTTGCTTAGGGCTAAAACAAAGTTTGAAAAATGCAAGCAGCGATTATACTGTTATCGAACATCTGACACCACCCACCGGACTCAACAGACAAAAAGAGTCGGAGCCTCAGCGCACACCTCCTATTACGTTATTCTCACGGACCGATGGTAGTACGAAGAAGTTTTGCAGCTGGCTATGGCATGCCATTTCGGACTCTCAAAATGGACACAAAATGTACTTCGTTTTCACCTGGTTTTGTTTAAAAAGTAAAAAGTTCGATTTTGTTTTGAAGTATATCGGGGCCTTTAATCCTCTTCATTCCCACTGGGACATAAGGCCGCTATCATACGCCTCCACCTATCTTTATCCAAGGCCATTTGAAGCGAAGGGGTGCGTTTTTGTAAGAAAAATATCCATATTTAAAACGCAAGTTGATTTCAGTGGAAGAGCAATCTTTGACCCAAACGTGGAGGCACAGAGGAGAGGGCAAAATATAACACCGGTCGTGATTTAGAAGTGCAAAACGAGTTTTTAAAGAGAAATGTTGGAGGATTTCGATGTAAGAGAAGAGCTTGAGTTTGCGTCTAAGCTTACGATACTCCGACATCCTGCGTCATACGTCTGGTTACTCTTGCAGCTCACGTCCACTTGCGCTGGATGCGTACAGTCGTCCACAAGTTATTTAAGTTTATAAAGTTTAAAATATGGTTATTTTTCTTAGAAAAACGCATCCCTTCACTTCAAAATGCCTTTATTCTTCCTCTGGAGCCGTATGGTTTACTTTGGCTATGGATGGATGCATTTGCGTTTAAAACGTGGCCCACCCATTCACAAAAACATTGGAGGCTTGTGAAAGAAGATAGTCATATACACCTAGGATGGCTTGAGGGTGAGCAAATCATTTTAAGTTTTGGATGAACTATCTCTTTAATTCTCTTCATCCACAGTGGAACATAAGGCCGCTATCATTTGCCTCCACCTATCTCTATCCATGGACACATGTTGTGCCCAAACCCAAGCGAGGTGCATGTCACTGTCTTCCTTGTGTTCATTTGGTGTCAATCTAAGGGTGCGTTCACACTTGTAGTTCGGTTGGTTTGGTTCATTTGGTCCGGACCAAAAAACAAAAACAAAACATATAGTCCTGGTTCGCTTAGCGTTCACACTGGCATTTTTAACAAAGAACCTTAAGTTACCGAACCAAAGGCATAGGGATACGGTCACGACCTGATTGGTCAGGTTTTATGACATATATTTGGCGACGGAGCTCGCTTACTGAACATTCAAAACAACGCTGTGTTCTGGATTAAACGCCATCATTTTATGCTTTATTTTTACCAGCTGAGAACTCACGAAGAGCTCATAAAATGTTCAAAACATTCAAAACAGCAGCAGGATTTCCTCCGTTGTTCACAGAAACAGAAACTTCACCTCCTCGTTGCTCCACGTTTGCCCTCGACTCATTTTGGATACTCCGATCTTTCCGCGTCGTCAAATCAGCTGACTTGTAGCGTCGCATCATGTGACATCACGTCCTGTTTTTGGTTGGTTTACATGTCTTTGGTCCGTGTCGCGTTCATATATCAATCGAACCGCACCAGAGTTCGTTTACAGGCGGACCGAGACCATCTTTTTAGCGTCTCGGTCCTCTTGTTTGGTGCGCACCAGGGTTCGGACGGCAGCGTTCACATATGAACCGCTCTAACTGAGCAATCGCACCAGGGTTCGTTTTAATCCAACCAAACATCACGAGTGTGAACGCACCCTAAGTGCCACGTTCAGGATGTGGTGCTGATCCATTCTTAGTACAAGTCATCTCAACCGTCGGCGTTGGATCTGAACCACCACACTGTATACCTCTACATTTGAAATTCTCTCTGTATTAATAGCAGATATTTTCCGCAGGCAAGAGGCATTAGTTTGTGTGGCGTATTTGAGTGACCCTTAATGGAGTTTCTGCCCATTCATTCACTTAAGAGCTTCCATTTGGGTTAAAAGACACTCCCATGTTAAAGTCTCTGTCAGTATTTACTCACATTCTGTAATGAAATCTTTCTTACTCCTTACACATGACACTGATCCCACATGAGCGGATGGTCATTCTGTGGAAAGCCCTCCTCCCAGCGCTGACATACAACAGGCCAGTGTGTGTTTCTGAGTGTGTCATCTCATTCAGAGCCATGAGAAGACACTATCCCGTCAGCCTTTGCTCATTATCGTCGTGTTTATTTGTGTCTTTCTGTGAGCTCATATACATATCTGTCTGGATCTGCATGTATTTACACCAGGCAACGGCTATTTGGACTCCCCTTTGCTAGTTTCATCGCCATGACTAATTCCAGTCATTTGTTGTGTAAACTCAAATGTGTGTGTTCTGTTTTGAGTGACATTCCACTCTAACCTCATGTCTTATCACAGATCCGCTGATGGGAAGATTCCGGAGAACACTATTGTTATCAGAATATTTTTCTCAATAAGGGTGCGCTTATGGGAAATGCACAGTATTCCGAGCCTTTCTTCCTGCTCTGTACCAGCCTAGTCTCGACCCACATTGTTGAGAGCGGCAGTTTCAATCTGATTGATTGGCAGGAGATTTATCTAGTCTTTGAGAGTCTGATTAAGCCACTTTCGTTTTACTGTATAGCTGAAGATTTGAGCCTGTTTTCCTTGCAGAGGTTGTGTGTGTGTCAGTAGGAGGGTTAGGTTGAGTGGGGGAGGTGTGTGTGTGTGTCTGCGCAGAGATGCATGTGCTCGGCAGGAAGTGATGAAGTCACCCACTCAGAGAGAGCGAGAGACAGAGGGAGTGACACAGAGCTTTCTGGGATGAGCTCAGCGTTGGGCGTGTGGGCCGAGCGTTGTGGCCGTGTTTTGTTTTTGTTTCGCGGTCGCTAGAATGTTCTGCACGCTGTAGCTGCCGGTCATGTTCGGCGATGTGTTTTACTGGGGCTTCTGCTGTCTGAAACTCTGGAAGAGAGACAAGAAGGTAAGCCAGATGCTCTCTCTCTCTCTCTCTCGTGCTTGATGCGAGTTTACACACATCTGTCTCATTTATTCAGACCTTCGTGTTTCACACATGGGATATCTTTCATTCATTTTCAGCTTATGCTTTATTTGATTCGTTATAATGTAAGGCTGTTTGACTTTCATTATCATTTCAAAATATTCACGCATGTGTGTGTGTGTAGATGCAGCTCAGCAATTCTCTGTATTTCTTAATTCATTAGTATAATTGTCTGAGGCTCGAATCTGGATGTTCACTGATGTTCTTCATCTGATCAAACTGCTCCACAACATAATGACTGGACAAATGGTCATTCTCATATTATTTTATTATTTTAGAGTCTTCTGGAATCATATGAAATGGGAATTCGTGACCTTATTATGAATTATTATTATATATATTTTGAATTTATTTACACTTGATTCTCCCCTAGAAGTAGATTATCTCTGGATCACATCCTTGACTAGTTAACCGGGTCATGTTTGGCGTCACGTCACAGTTTTAGATGTCTGAGCGTCTCTGCTGATGCTGCACTAGCAGCACTGGGAAACACTGACATGGAGACGACGGCCTGTACCAGTCGTTATTCACATTTATTAACATAGCGGAGATTTCGACGCAGTAAGAAGGGTTTTAATCAGTAGTCATGAGAGCACATGGCTAGTGCTGTACAAGTGAATCTACACTTCTTTTGAAATCTCACAAGAAAAACTTCCCTGTCCAACGTTGGGGGATTGTGAGCGATTGTGAAAGTTCCCCGAAGCAGCAGGTTCGATGATGAGTGTTTCGCTTTGTGTTCGTGGACTTGAATGACAGCGTCTCAGACTTAATTAAACTGTTGTTGAATGGAGGAAGAGCTGCCAAAAGTGTGACTGTAAGATGGTGAATTCCAGTCTTTGAATATCCCTTTTAAAATCACTCTTCAGCCCAGTTATTGCCAAACAATATTGGTCAAGATGGGGTTTTTCACTCCCTTTTTTTCTTTCAGCTGTAATATTTTGAGTGGAGGATGATTTTTTTTGTGTGGGCAGCATTGGACATGAAAGCATAAATATATATATTTGTTAAATATGAGGGAAGACCCAAACACTAAACTTGATTAAGGTATTTATCTGATAAAATGATAATGAAAATGAGGATGTTTGGCAAAAAAAATGCAAACTACAGTTACAGGTTTTATTTTACTATGCAAAAAATGCACAGAAAAAACAACATAATCAGTTCTTAATGTTTGGCCAGGCTGTCATGCAAAGAAATTATGGGCACATGCAAAAACAAGAGAACCAACAAAATATTATGTTTCATTGGCAGATAAAACAATTGACTCCAAGAACATCTATGCAATATGAAAACATCATTTAATAATATTTGACTAAAGGGTGACGATCTCAAGGCTCGACATCACTTTTGACCATTGTCGCCTCCATCCATCCTGCCCTCATTGACACAACAGGGCAACTGTGGATTCCTTTAGAAACTTTACAGATGCATTTTTACATGAAGGTTTTGCTGAGGAGTTTAGAAATGATGTCATTATCAACACATGTTAATGAGGGACTCTACAGGCTCCTGTTTGTAAAAGATCATTTAAAGATAGGAAAACACATAGGACTTTTGCATAGACGTATTGTGTGTTTTTTTTCCTTTGGGCGCAGAATTTTCAGACGTGTTGGTGGTCTTTCAGCTTTGTTTTCCGTGTTGGTTGAGAGTTTGTAAATGAAGCAACTGAAATAAGGAAGCAGTGGGCAATCCATGACCTCACTGCGCGATGCCACCACATTTCCCCCGTCTAAAGGTGACGTTCACGCTTGAATTAAGGTTCAAGTTTCCCTTTTGTCAAAAACAAATGATTCCAAGAAATGGAAAGACTTCATCAAACTATTTGAAGATCATGGCATCACATCTGAAAAACACCAAGAAAACTGTTGCAGAGGTGGATATGGCTGTGTAATGTTTCTTGAAAAATGATTTTATCATATATTTTAGTCATGATTTTGCATTTCATTGCAAAATATCAGAGCTTGAAGGATAGCATAAGCACACATTTCACAACAAAATACATAGATCTTGTATTATTGTTATTATTACTAGTATTATAAAGAATAGATCTAGCTTGAAAAATGAAGACTGTGTATAAGACTTGAGAACTGACTTCATACATCCACTAAAACACCGTATATGTTCACATTCATATACGTTTGACCATGTACACTTGATCTGATATTGATTTTACATTATTAAAGTGTCATCATATGTGTCTACTCTTTGAGTCCGTTGAATGAAACAAGTGTCTTATAAGCTGTAGTCTTTCTGACTTCCTGTTCTTCTTCCTCAGTCAGACGATCAATAAAGTGTTTGTGTAAACTAAACTAGACTGTCAGTAGATCAACTTCAGCTAGTTTAAGGCTGGATTCTCATTCCTGTGTGTTTTGAAGGTCACTCTTCTTTCATATGGAGACCAATGAAACTTGGAACTTAAATATCATTTTCCATATTAGACATGCTCAGTGCAAACATTTGAATCGGAGAGATATGAGATGAGTTGAGTCATTTCTCTGGCTGATAGTGTGATCTTCAGTATTTACACTGATGCGTTTGATTTACACCTTTAACTAAAATGGAAGGGATGTATGATTGATGGATGGATGATTGATGGATGGATTGATTTGATGGATGATGGATGGATGGATGGGTGATTGATGGATGATGGATGGATGGATGGGTGATTGATGGATGATGGATGAATGCATGGGTGATTGATGGATGATGGATGGATGGATGGATGGATGATTGATGGATGATTGATGGATGATGGATGGATTGATTGATGGATGGATGGATGATGGATGGATCATTGATGGATGATGGATGGATGATTGATGAGTGATGGACGATTGATTGATGGATGATTGATTTGATGGGTGATTGATGGATGGGTGATTGATTAATGGATGGATGATTGCTGGACGGATGATGGACGGATGATGGATGAATGATGAATGGATGATGGATGGATGGATGATGGATGGATGTATGATGATGGATGATTGGATGATTGATGGATGATTGATGATTGATTGATTGATGGATGTATGATGGATGGATAATTGATGGATGGATGGATGATGGATAATTGATGGATGGATTATTGATGGATGGATGATGGATGGATGATTGATGGATGGATGATGGATAATTGATGGATGGATAATTGATGGATGATTGATGGATGTTTGATTAATGGATGATGGATGGATGAATAGATTGGATGATTGATGGATGGATGGATTGATTGAACAATGTGTTCAGGACTCCTGAAGACTGCATTGATGTCCTCACCAAAAGAAGTCGTCAGTGCACATGGAGCTCTGGAGCGAGTGTTCAACCTCTGATTGTGATCATGTTTGTGTTTGTCACATGATGAGTCAGAGCATAGAAAACATGTCTGATCATGTCTGTTTTTGTGTTCCAGGTGGCCGGAGAGCAGAAGTATCACCCAGAGTGCTTCACCTGTCTGAACTGCCAAGCGTTCATCGGTGATGGAGACACGTATGCGCTGGTGGAGCGCTCCAAACTTTACTGGTGAGTGACACACAGGGCTTGACACTGTTGTTAGTGGTTTTTCCGAAGTTACTAGCCACTCAGCATTTTCACTGGCCACAATTTTGACATTGATACCATGGGGAAAAACTGCCATATAGATATTGTTAATATTATCTCATAATTTGGCAGCAGGTTTATTAGGCTGCTGTCACTTTAAGAGCTGACGCACGGATCCATTATACTGTTACACATGCGTTTTCTTTCTCAACTGTTTACATTCACTTCAACCATGATTGACAGTGTTTACCTGAACACTCACCAAGACCGGTGTTTTGACATTATTTTGTGTGTTTTTGACTGTTTAAGCGCAGTAATCAACGAAAAACAATTCCATTTAGTTCTGTGAGACGGTTTTATGTGGATGCGAGCGCGAAATCTGAGGGAACGAGTAAAATTATGCGCAACGCACACAATCCCAATACTTGAGGAGAGGAGGGGTTGTGTGTCACTCGCTTTTTTTAAAACAAACAAAAAATACGCTTATGTTTGAGTCCATCCTGTTATTTTTAAAGCAGAACATTAGCATGAGCTGTTATTATGGATTATTAATATGTCCTGTGGTGTGGGTGTGATGTCGCTGTGCAGAAGATGTGCTTTTTTCTTCATCTTGTATTATCACAAATGAAAAGAATCCCATGAGCTGTGAAAGTATGTGCTTTATTCATGTGAAAAGACACAAAATGGCCAGGAAAACACATTAACTCAGGAATATTTACTTCGTTCTACTTTTACTTCATTTCAGGCACTGTATCAATATTTTGATGTCTGTCCTAACATGTGACTCATGGCATGTTTATGTCACGTATATATGAGCTAGAACAACATATTGATAAATCAATAATTGACCCTGTAAATGTGTGTGATATAACATGACATACGGGCAAGTTCTGCTTTTATTTCACCTCTACTTTGCAAAACTTATATAACCTGCTATATTGTAAATCTTGCATTTGTGTCCCAGAATGATTGGTGATCCTTTAATAACTTTTCCTTAATCATCACCACCAATTTATAGTGATTAAAATGTTTCATGTACATTCAGAAGTTTATAGTGTGGATTTCTGTGTCATGTGATGATGTTTCGTGTAGTGTGTTGCAGTGGAAAGTGAAATGAGCTCTTCTTCTGCTCTGCCTCCCTCTAGTGGACACTGTTATTACCGGACTATCGTGACTCCGGTCACCCTGCCCGACACGCCATGCTCCAGGATTCCTCACACGGTCACGCTAGTGTCTATTCCCGCCTCCACCGATGGGAAGCGAGGGCTTTCTCTGTCTATCGATCAGGGCTCCAGTCCCAACGGCTACAGCCCCGAACACAAGCCCACCGTCAGAGTCTCACAGTGAGTGTGTGTCCGGCAAACATGCTGCAATCCTCCCAGCTACACCTCAAAATGGAGAACATGAGAATTGTTCTGACAGACTGTGTTCACTGAGTTCCATCACAACTGAAGAGGGACATTCTCAGACTGCTGCTGATCATTTACTTTCAACCCTTTAAACCTGAAGCTAATACACCAAACTCTGCAAAAAAAATTAATAACCAAATTATTAAATAATCACTCAAATGAATAACATAGGTATCAATTTAAAGCTCAGAAACTTTATTTTTTTTATTTTTAGCTTCTATTTTTTTTTAAACCGGAGTGCACCACCCGAGGGCGCCACCTAGCTATGAAAAGAATAATATTGTGTTCAAATCTACTGCCTTGTAACACAAAATAAGTCATTTGAAAGCTTGGAGTCTTAACTTTACAATGAATGTAGCCAATTTGGAAAAAAAAAAAAAAAAGAAATATTTTTTGTACTATGTACTGCAATATGTCAAAAAAAACATACAGCTCAGATAATCATATGTCATTTGAAAGGTCTCATGGAGTACAATACAACAAGTATAATTGTTTTGGGCTTTGACTAAACTTGAGTGAGTTTTTGTTAATGAAGCCCCACAAGACCCGTATGTACATATGGATATGGCATTTATGTCACGTTTTCCCTCGTAACTTCATGACAGATGCTCTGATCGTGGATGAATGATTTTAAAAATGCCCATTAGGGGGCGTTAAATAAAAAGGCTACCTTGGTTCCAAATGCTGTAATTTTTATTACTTTATACGATCACCACAAAATTTGATCCAGATGTAGCTCACATTAGAGGAACTTCACCAAAGACGAATTGTCCTCCTACCCTATTTCCTTCATGACTTATTGCATGTCAAATAAGAAGGAAATGTTAAATGATTATAAAAACTTATTTTTTTTTGTCCTTTAGCAGTTTGATAGAATGATAATGTCCAAATATATTAATAGTATTTACACTGATGGGTTTGATTTACATCTTAACTAAAATTGGATGGATGGATGATGAATGGATGATTGATTGATGGATGGATGATTGATGAATGGATGAGTGATGGATGGATGGATGGATTAATGATTGATGGATGGATGATTGATAGATGATTGATGAATGGATGAGTGATGGATGATTGATGAATGGATGGATGGATGGATTAATGATTGATGGATGATTGATGAATGATTGATGAATGGATGATGGATGGATTAATGATTGATTGATGGATGATTGATTGATGATTGGATGGATGATTCATGGATGATTGATTGATGATTGATTGGATGATTGATGGATGATTGATGGATGATTGATGGATGATTGATGGATGATTGATGGATGATTGATGGATGATTGATAGATGATGGATGGATGGATGAGGGATGGATGGATTAATGATTGATGGATGGATGATTGATGGATGATTGATGGATGATTGAGGGATGGATGGGTGGATGGATGGATGGATTAATGATTGATGGATGGATAGATGGATTAATGATTGATGGATGATTGATGGATGATTGATTGATGATTGATGGATGATTGATGGATGATTGATGGATGATTGATGGATGGATGATTGATGGATGATTGATGGATGATTGATGGATGATTGATGGATGATTGATGGATGGATGATTGATGGATGATTGAGGGATGGATGGGTGGATGGATGGATGGATTAATGATTGATGGATGGATGAGTGATGGATAGATGGATTAATGATTGATGGATGATTGATGGATGATTGATTGATGATTGATGGATGGATGAGTGATGGATGGATGGATGGATGGATGGATGGATGGATGGATTAATGATTGATGGATGATTGGTTGATGATTGATGGATGAGGGATGGATGGATGGATGGATGGATGGATTAATGATTGATGGATGATTGATGGATGATTGAATAATGTGTTCATGTCAAATAAGAAAGATATGTAAAATTATTATTAAAAGAAATTAATATATTTGTTGTCGTTTTATTAGCAGTTTCTCAGCATGATAATTGCCAAATATATTAATAAAAAAATCTAAATTTAATAAGTTTTCTATCAATTGATGCCTATACTTTTGACTCTCCTTGCTATAGTTTTGGAGTCTTTTTTGTATGTCACTTAAAAAAAAACTATTGTAAAAATGCCTTCAGTGTTTAAAAAGTTAATGAAAACACTCATGCATTTTTCGGAATGATAGTTAAGAGTCGACCATTAGATGGAGTTATTATCAAATCTGTTGAATACTTTTATTTACACTTTACTGGTGTACATAACTAAAAGTCAAATGCAAATGTACTGAAAAGGAAAAGAAGTTGATGTATTGCTGATCTCCTGTGACTCGTGTCGTGGATGTGTTCTGTCCGTGTGTTCAGGGTGGACCCAGAGTGCATCAGTCCAGATGTCAAGAACTCCATTCATGTTGGTGATCGGATCCTAGAGATCAACGGAACGCCGATTCAGAACGTTCCTCTGGACGAGGTGAATGAAACCTGCTCGCACACTCACACTGACGGACATTTACAGAGCGTGTGATGTGAGCTGAACAACAGGCATCTTTATGCTGTTGAACAGTGGCACAACAGTCAGAAATTAACTTCCCCATTAAGAGCCAATATTTGCACCCTAGAATCCCTTGTAAGGTATTTTTCATAATTCCATAACTGAATGACTTTTATGTCAAATACCTAAATTTAACCAATTGCTTCAATCAGAATTGAAAAATTACATCAACATCAACAGAAGTCAGTGTATTTACACAAAATAGCCTACATAAAGTTTATAAATGATCAAAAGCGGTCCACACTGCAAAATTAAAGGCACAATATGTAAGATTTTTGGATCAAAATATTCAGTGTTATATATTTTGTTGACTCTTGTGCTTGCATTATCCCAGATGTTTCCAAGATTGTTTAAATCCAGATAAACGAACAGCACAAAATGACTCTAAGTTCTGATTGGATGAGCCACGAGGCCATTAACGTTTCTCAAAGTCTATGATTATTACATGCTTGGCAACCATGAACTATATTGTATTCCTGCTCTCTGATATGTGTCACACCAGCATGCACTGTTTCACGTCAGCTCAGTGTGCTATATTTGCAGTTTAGAGCGATGCTCACCTACAGTAGAGAGTTGTCTTGTATAAATGAGCTGTTTGTGTGTGTCAGATTGATTTGCTGATCCAGGAGACCAGTCGCCTGCTGCAGCTGACCATTGAACATGACCCTCATGATCACAGCTCTTCAGAGGATCAGGTGGACGGCCCCACACCCCCGTCCGAGGGGCCCAGTCCCGTCACGCCCATCACACGGCCGCCCAGCCAGGACATCAACAACCTGCGCTCACGCATGATCACGTCAGTAAACCACGTTCACAGCACTTCTGCTCACACTGCTTCAGAGTCTAAACTGTGGCGCTGTACGCTAACAACCAACAGAATAGCTTATCCATCTTTAATTGTCCTCAGCTGTTGTGATGCATGTTACATTACAGCACTGATCTCTTGAGTTGTTTGAGGCTGTTGTTTTGCCGTAGTTAATGTTTTTTTTCCGTGCAGGCGCAGCTACAGTATCGATAAATCGCCGTGCTCCAGTAACACGCCATCTCCACTGTCTCTGAGGAAGGACATCGGCCGCTCGGAGTCGCTGCGCGTCGTGACCAACCGCACACACAGAATCTTCAGAGCCTCCGATCTGATCCACGGAGAGGTTCTGGGGAAGGGCTGCTTCGGACAGGCCATAAAGGTCCGCACACGTGCACACACATGTTGGGTTTCCGTGTTTTATGGCGTCTTTCCATAGACAAACAGTATATTCTCTCCCCTTACCCTTAACGTACCCATCACAGAAAATCATGGGGACCAACAATGCCCCTACAAGATCAGACACTGGTATATCACTATCCTTGGGACATTTTGGTCCCACAATCTGAGGGAAACCACACTTACTCACTCACAAACACACACAGACACGTTGTGTTTCCATGTTTTATGGGGACTTTCCATAATGTCCTGGTTTCACAGACAGGGCTTAGATTAAGCCAGGATTAGTCATTAGTTCAATTAGGGCATTTAAGTAGCTTTTATTAACGTGCCTTAGAAAAAAAAAAAAAGCATAAGTGGTGTGAATCTTGAGACAACAGCACTGACTTATTTTAAGATATGCCACTAAATCCACTAAAACAGCTTAACGTGGATTTCAGTTTGAGACTAGCTTAAGTCTCGTCTGTGAAACCCAGAGAATGGCTTTTATACTTTACAAATGGTATATTCTCTCCCCTAACTCTAAAGCTACCCATCACAGAAAACTTTCTGCATCTTTACATTTTCAAAAAAGCTCATTCTGTATGATTTATAAGCTGTGTTCCTCATGAGGACCACAAAATGTCTCCACAATGTCAAACTTTAGTTGGTATTTAGCTTTATAGTATAATAACAGACTTCAAATTGAAATTCACCTGTAAAGCAGCTAGAAAAAGACAATCCGCTTGTTAAGTCTGACGTCATGCGTCAGTTTCAGGGTCCAAACGCTTTGTCAGATGCCAAAAGCAAACACCAAATGCCGTTGTAGCAACGCATAATGTAAAACCTACACATAATGTAATAACTAAATCTCTAATGCCTTGGAATTCTTTTGTAGCTTTAGGTTTTATGCTTTATGTTTTATAAAAATATAATAATAATAATAATTGCATGAATATTTAAATCGGTTGCATTTCACAGGTAGTTTAAAACTGGATTTAGGTTTTTAAAATGTA